>JAGDQP010000659.1:106562-149420 GCA_022664845.1 Lepisma saccharinum | reverse complement strand
AAACACTTCTTATGCGGAATAATCACACCTCTGGAGTAGAATTTATTAGTAAAAGATGTTACTATTGTAGCAAATTCTCCTTATACAGGTTTCAAAACATAACCCACCAATTCCATTACAAAATGCCCAAGCATCTATAATAGTAAAGTATACAAATAAGGTAGTTTCGTTGTCTTAGTCTTGTCTGATTATACATACAATATTGGTTATAACCTCGTATATATCTATATTCATATTTACAAATAGACATATCCATATTATGTATACATATTTCTTTATATAAAGCTATCGTTAGATAGATTATCTTTGAATATTTATCCTAACTATGAAATATACTTCTAATATTTCGTATCAAACCTCACCATTTCTCGTGTTTAAATATTCCGGAAGAGTTCGTATAAAAATCATGTATTTTTCTTACCTCGACGGAAAAGCTTTCTACTTCCTCGAATCTTCTCTAACACTGCGAAAATTAAAACGATATCTGGCGCATGCCACAACAGATGGTGTGATCTGTTGCTCAGCAACAATTAGCATGTCTGGCCAGAGACACCACTGTCTCCACCCTCCCCAGTCGACACAACCAAACTTCCGGTTCTCACGGCCAAAATATTCCCTTCTCTCTGTCGGGTCAACGGGTTGAACCAAGGTCCCAAAGGTGAACTCCGTAATGTCCAAAACATGTCAGTTTCGTCAAAATAATAGGCTACATACGTTTATGTCGCACCAGCTGGTAACGACCAAACGAACTTCAACTACTGCTTAATGATTAATTACACCATCTGTTTATTAGAGAAAGGAGGGAAGGAGTAGATCGATGTCTCTTTTCTTCTTAAAATTTCCAAAGGAAGGAGAGTAAGGAAAAAAGCTGCCTTTAGATTTCTCAGTTGCTTTGCCACATTAGGTTCTTTCCAAACAGTTCATTTAAATCCAGTATCGCTCAACACTGGCAATGTGGTTTTTGAAGCAGCACTGAGAAAGACAACCGGCTTCGACCCTCAGTGTCTGTCATCCGGACTGATGATTTCGACATATGGAGCTTATATTTTGTTCCAATTGTTATCGAATTCATCTTAAGACAAGATAAAACAATATAAATTTCCAATAAGTGGTCACTATAAAGTCTTCATAAAATAATAGACTTATCTAAATTAAGAAATAAAAATTAAAATAGCGGTAATTGCTGGATGAAAGCAATGAAAATGTATAACATTGAAGGCAATATATACATCAAATGACTGAAAAACATGTTAACAGTTTGATTATTGAGTATTTAGCATATTGATACTTAACAATTGCATAGAGTATACACTGTATAGAAAAAAGTGGTACCATATTGATAGTTCCTTATCAATCATATTACTATCGTCGACTACTGTATAAATCATAGTTTTTATTGTAATTTAATAATCTATAAATAAAATAACAATTTAATGTATTACTACCCCCTGCTTCTACCACATGTTCTACAAACTCCTAAAAATGCCAGGGGGCGCAAATTCAATAATGATGTAAAAATGGTAAAGGGGACCCCTACCCCCACTGCCCCCTGTGAAATTGTAATTATTGCACCGTTATACTACTGAGCTGCAACGTACCAAGGTCCCGAAGTCGGTGTATTACTCTGTACCTGAAACTGTCAAACTTTAAAATCTTGTATTTTTTCCAAGTATAATAATTTTCAGTTCACTGTTGCTCAATGTGCGAATTAGGGTATCTTTCCAGGCGGGAGATATAGTACTTGCTTGTAACTTACTGGAATATCATTAACAAAACTTTTGATGATATGATAATTTGGGGTATAAGATTCAACTCATCCTCGGTACGAAAATATGATAGTACAAATTTCCGTCTTTAACTTCACGCTATCCCATGCAGATAAAAAAACAAAAAACCGGTATTCTTCCGAGATTCGACACAGGATGGTTTATTGTAATATTACCGGTACTTTAGAGATTGTAAACTGTTTCCCTTCTCTTTACAATGAATAATTATTTACTCACAGTAATCCCTTTACTAAAACATGGCCAACACTTTTGATATCCTCGGGATATTAATTGTTAAATATAATATGTATTGAAATTTGTATGTATAAACAGCCTTAAATATAGTTGGTACTCTTTCTCCTGTCCAGTACGTCACGTTAAGGCTTAATATGAAACACATGATAATTTGCAATAAGAGAGACTTCTATGAAATATACTTATCACTTGACTGTATACGCTGGGAAGATTTTGAAAGGAATTCTTCTTTGTAAGGCAAGACTGTTGCTCCTAACTCCGAATAATGTAGTCATGAATAGATTACACTTTTTGCCATGTCTATTCTCGCTAGCGAAACGCTTATTTCAGTACTGTTGAGAAATGCAGAAGTACATATGAATGAATTTATTCTAGACTTTCACTGCTTTTAGCGATTGAGAGGCGCAAATGAATATAACGTTCATAAATTAACTGTCAGGGTTCCTACACGTTTCGTCCTCTAGAGACCAGAATACCCTAACTTTTCCATGGCTCTTGCGACAGTCCGAATAATTTCCCAGGCCATACTCTAACAGGCAAGTGCTATTTTTGATACGGCTCTCTGCATTTTTTTGTTTTTATTTCTTACAACACGAGAAATAATGTATTTTCCAAAACAGGACAAAACTGGATTTCAAAAATGGGTCCAAATTTCGACCACTGCCTGTTGTCACATAAATAGCAACAATGACAAAAAAAAAAGAAATACACTTACGCAATAAGGTGGAATATGGGTTTAATATAGAGCATATACGAACCTCTCAAAATATTCCACCAGACTTTATCAGTAGGTTGAATGACCCTACTTTATTTGACATTATCGAAGAACCTGTAGGTTACGAACTATACTGTAAATCTGCTAAAATCAAAAACCTGTGTAATATGCCACTAGTCTTTACTGAAATCGAAACATATCAAAGAACAGAGGATGATACTAAACAATTATACGACTTAGTATCCAAAGCTCCTAATTTAGAAACAACTGAGTATAAGATCAGTAAGGGAATTCTTTATAAAAAGACTAGGACCAAACACAACAGATTGAAAATAGTAATCCCTAAAGTAATTAGAACTATGATTATAGATTACTATAATTAATCTCAAGTTATTGGTTGTCATCTTGGGCTGCATAAGACTCTCAGTAAAATATTGCGATATTTTACTTGGAGTAAGTTAGAACAGCAGGGACATAATTACGTTCGAAGCTGTCACAGCTGTCAGGTATCTAAGCCCAACTTTAAAAAGAAATAAGGTCAACTTATAAGTAAATTTGAACACACTATACATGGAGCCCTCTATATCAATGTCCTAGGTCCAATCACAAGAACACGTAATTTTAATCAGATTTTGGTATTTGTAGACTCAGCGTCGAAATTCACCCATGCATATCCTCTGAGAGCTGCCAATAGTTGAACTGTAATACGTTGTCTTAAGCACTTATTCAATAAATTCGGATATCTGTTCTCAATAATAAGTGACCGTGCACAATACTTTCAATCTAATATGTTTAGAAAATTCGTCTTTGAGAATGGAATTCAACACATTAGAACATCTCCCTATTATCCGTCATCTAATGTAGCCGTAAAAATTTATAGGTACAATAAAATCTTGCCTAAGAAGTTACTTCCATCAAACCAAAGGAAAATGGATGGATGGTTTAGACTATATAGTATATTCTATCAACGCCTCCAAACAAAATTCACTTAATGCCAGTGCCTTTGAACTTTATATGGGTAGAAAACCTATTGGCTCACTCACTGTTAATGGCAAATCAATGACGTAGATGTTAACCCTAAAGATTACAATCTAATGTGGGAAGAGGCTATAGGTGGTATGCGTAAGGCTTGGAATAATAGGAAAAGGGTTATGGAAAAAAGAAGAGCTCCTGTAGATTTCAAAGTAGGTCAAAAGGTCTTGACTAAATCTCAAATACGATCATCACTTAAAGATAAAGTTAATAAGTCTCTACGTGCAAAATACATTGTACCCAAAGAAATTATTAAATTCGTGACCCCTTATACGGTCCTATTATGTGTTTGCAATACTAAAAGGAAATCAAGTAGTCATGTATCACTTATTAAACCCTATTTTGATAGGAATGATGTAACATGAGATATCTTGTAAATTTTTTATGGAGATCTGTTAACTTTGTGGATCGATAATATTTTGATATGTCTCTAAGATCTTATGTGTTCCAAGGGTTTGAATGCATGAGTTGTGTGAATCAGAAGGCGTTCTCTATATTGAGCTGTGAGTGAGAGCTTCTTGGATGTCAGTGAAGTTTTATATTGATTTTCCTGATAAGTTGTTGTATATATAGAGTTTTATCTTGAAAATCTGAGGTACATGTAAATTATGTTTCTGAAATGTTTTCAGTGTCATATCGATTCTTTGTTGTTGTTTATATCTCCTCAAAGATTTTATTAGAGTCACACTAATTCTAATCTGAAAAATTTTGGTTATGTTTCTTTCATTAGTTAAGATTTTTTTAGAAAAATATTAGAGGAAGTGGGAAGTTTTGTAGTGTGGGAACCAAAATTTTACTATCTTTCGTTGGACACAAAATGGCGTCTGCCTTAATGTCTATTCCGTGTCTATGTATGCGCTCTTTCCTTGAAGCAAGCCACGCGCCTTCTCCTGATTGGAGGAGAGAGGTTGACTAGGTCAGGCGGAATGAACACCGGAGGTGTTGAAGCCTCGTCGTAGAGAGTTTCTTGAATATCGACGGAGGAAGCACAGATCAGTTTTCTAGTGAAAAAAAAAGAAAGATACATTGAATACCGACGGAGGAAACACGTATAAGTTTTCTTGTGGTCATTTTTTGTTACGAAGTGAGATACGATTCTTCATGAAACTGAAAGAGAACAGTTTTGTGAAAAGTATTCAAATGTTTCATGAGTCAAACTGAGTTACAAATTATCTACGATACTGAGTGAAGTACTATACACTATCAAGTTTGAAATGTACTGTGGTGCTTTTGATCGTAGTTAAACTTCATGTGGCATGTGGAGTTGGTTTAATGCTAACTTATTTTTGGGAAGCATAAAAAGAAGTGTCCGTTATATACTTCAAGGAAGGAAAGAGCTATTCATTGCGATAGTCAATTGATTAATATACTAAAAAAGGAAAGCAGAATTAACACCAATGGTGAAATTGTGTGTGAAAAGTAGTATCCTTTTTCATCAAAGTAAAGGAAGTATTATTCTAAGTTTCAATGGTATGGTAAGATGTGGTTGACCCATACTTGTGTAATATGTTTTTGGATCAATGAGTTTATTTTTGATGTGTATATGAAAGATGAGAAATTGCACTGATCTATATCATGAATACAAGTGTGTTCGTAAAACCGGAGGTGATCTTTATAGAAGTTAAATCTGGAATTAATATCTCAGTTATTTCTTAAATTTCTACTCCAAGTAAGGAGTGAAATTTATAGAGTTTGTGAGCTATTTATTGTCTGCATATTATGATACTATTGTTGATGGCTGTTGAAATCTGCTAGAGCTATTTGCGAAAATTGAAATAAGTATTTTGGTGCGATGTTGAAAGGATTCTTAGTGAATCAGAGCTCATGGGTTTTCAATTTTATTCTCTTGATCACTATCGTTATACCTTAAGTAAGACTTTTGCTACTGACTTCCCACATACATCGTACCCCGAAATAGTGCTCGCAAAGGGTTTTCATCAGCAATGTGACGAACTTACCTCCTAGCATCCTGAAGGGTTTATACAATGTAAAGTGTATAAATCAGTTATTTGACACTTAGCAATACAATAAATAACACCAATGTATTTAAAGAGTGTTTTCAAGATAGTAGCACCTGTTTTCACGAACATAGAAGGAAAACTACGAATCAGAATTAATCTATAATCATTGTCCGTAAATAAAAAATATGTTTACTTAGGCAATTTGTCAATGTTGGAAACTGGCGGATTGATACACGTGAAAGCAAAATACATGGAAACATAAAGACGTAAAAGTGAGCGGCCGTAGCTCAGTTGTTAGAGCATTAGCTTAACAATCTGAAGATCTTAGGAATCACCACAGTAACCTCCTACCATAACTGAGGTTTCTCCTGAGTTTTATTCGGTCATACCAATAATTCTAATATATCCCAAAATGAATTTCGTTGCCTCCCAAGATAAAACTGGTAACCTATGCTTCCTGTACCTAACCAGAAATATACACGCGTCGTACGTGTATCAAGAGACAAAAAGTATTAATCTAGTTATTAGTGCTAACAGGCACAACATTTGATTTTAAGTATGAATCAGTATTCAAAGCCACAAAACACACAGGTCGCAAAATGCACGGCAGCAAAACGCACGCCACCGTGAGAACCAAATAGTTAATTTAAATTTACCTACCCTAACAATATTATTGTTAGTATATTGTAACATTATTTCAATGGACCAGTCGTTAAACTCGGAACGATCACATGGGGAATTTTGCCAGAATTTTCAGTTTAGGGGTATACAGCCAAGGTGAGGGGATGTAAGTAGAATTTTGCAGGGTTTCTATCGATTTCTAAAAGTAAAGCTGTTTTAGTTGGTGTGTGTGCTCTACGATTCATAGGATACACCCAATAACGAATGTCTGGAAGAATTCCTTGATCCCATACAGGAAAATAACGCCCGACTAAATGTATATATAATGCTAAGAAGTGTTTTTATTAACGCGATGTCAAATATGTCTTTCTATTTATACTCTTATCCATTCAGTTCAACATTGATTAGTATCAAGCCATGGAAGTGTTTGTTTTCTTATGTCTTATAGAACATTGCTTAAAAATGGCAAAACAAATTTATTCTCGTTACGGAAGGAATAATATTTATGTCCGTGTCAGCCTTCAACATATAAAACCCAAATATGAAAGGTAGGACAGTTCGTAGAAAATACATAATTCCTTGGCATGATTTACGACGACAATGGATTTTTTAAGCTCTATCTCACTATTTGAACTTGGTATTTGAATCTGAATTAATTAAAGACCTTTCCAAAACTTCGGTTCAGGACGATTATTTCCACTCAGGGACATAAGTGGTATGAGCTCATGTAAGATATATAGGCCCTATTAGCTATATTTTCCTATTCAGTAGTTAAAAAATACTAGGTAAATTCCCGTAGTACTTGAATTCAATTTTAATGTATCATAGTAAAAAATCACGTAAGATGCAAAAGTTTTATTTATATATTACATTAAAGTTACTACTGAAATAGTGAAATAAAAAATATCTAATTTCTTCGACGGGACATGAACCATCGTATCTAAAATTCAAAATAGATAAAATTGGCGTCTCTTAACCAAGCCAACAGGGGAAGCAAGTATTAGTAGCATTACAAAATTAGCATGCGTTCCAACTATTTGAGTCATTTTTGTAGTTAGAAAGATGGTTTTGTTTTTTGAATTTATTGAAATGTGTTGTGCAGGAAAAAATATTCAATTTCTCGTCAACTAATTATGAATATCTTTTTTGATTGTTTTCTGTCCTCTAAAGTTCGGAGTAGGTCATTAGTACAACACAAAACTTCCCCTTGCTTAAGTATGCGACTAGTATGTTACTAACTTTATGTGCTACTAGCGCAGAAAATTAGTTTATGAATACTTCACCTAGTCAGCTGTTAGTCACTCGTTAGTACAGCGTTAGTCGCTTCAAAAAACGTATCTGAATACGGCTGGAAATGTTTAAAAGAACAAGGATATGACTACTGTATTGCTTGCAAAAGGATATTTGGTTACATGAGCAGTAAATCTGGACCCTTCGATACACACGAGAGGCTCCTGTTGTAAAATGGGGCTTGATGACATAAACGCAGAAACAACAAACATACTTTTGTTTATTTTCTCTGTGTACTTGAGCCTTCCTGCTCGTTGGAGTATGGCAAGTGTTTAGGGATATCGTTTGTTAATAAAGACGATGGGGAGGGACCAAGTGAGCGTCCAGGGTACCTAAAGCTAAGTATTGAACAAGCGGCGTAGGACAGACGTTATACAGTTTTTCGAAGGAGGATTTACGTGCGTAAATTGCACTGCCAGATGCGAGTACTGGTTTGTATAGAGTTTATGTAATGTATTACTTCAAAAGAAAAACATGCAAAGCACCACGCCATGCTTTACCGCTGCTTAATTGTTTATTTGATATTAACATTCTAAATGATCTGGAAAGCTTCTAACGACAGAACCTACAGTTCCTGGTAAAGTGGCCTATTAAGAAGTATTGAAATATTCGAATCTATGAAATCATCGAATATTCGAATTATCTGAGCTCTGGTTCTGACGTACTTTCATTGGCACGTTTTGGAGTACGTTATGCAGTTTATTATCAATATGTCCCTTGTCCACAAAAGTGTAAAATTCAGATATGGCACGATTTATTTAATTTCATTTTTTCTTATATATTAGCAAAGTTTAGTGAATCCAGAACGCCTGTAAAATCGTGTAATTACCAAAGGAAATAAGTATATAGAAACAGTATTTAACTGTAAAAAATTGAATATATTTTATCTTTCCCAATTCTTTTTTTTTTACAAAAATGGAAAAGCTTGGTACACTAAAACGTTTAGTACTATTTCTAAGACATTCATAGTTGTAAATTTTCCCTAGCATTGAAAAATAAGAAGTGTATTAAAAGTTGTTGTTCTTGATTTCCCAACATCATGTCTTGACAGGAGACGTTTTGATAATAAGCTCCAAATTATTGGTGTTCGTCCCCATGAGAAATGGCTTAATTTCCATATCCTCATCCTTAGATCCTCACTATCATTAGTACTCAATGCTGTCCTTTCTTTCACCCAACCTTAACTTTAAGTGTGAAATTCAACCTCGACCTCACTCAACCACAACCGAACAATCACCACCTTACTTAACGTCAACCTCAATATACCGAGCCGCCGTAGCTCAGTGGTAGAGTGCTGGCGTAGCATTCAGGAGGTTGTTTGTTCAATCTCAGCGACCGACCATCCTGACTGAGATTTTTCCAGGGGCACTTTTCCTCATAATTCCTCACCCCTATTTCGACCTGAGACTTAGATGCGTAAAGACCATAAATAAAATTCAAAATCGACCTCGAACTGACTCAAATCTCAACCTTGTGATGAAACTTTAATCTCGACCTCAATCAATCTGAGTCTCACGACGGAACTTGAAACTCGATCTCACTCAATCTCACGAGAAACATGATCCCCAATCTCATTAAACCTCACGATATAACTTCAACCTCGACCGCAATCAACTTCGACCTCACAACGGACTTTGAACCTTACCTAACTCAACCTCAACCTTGATCTGACTCAACCTTACAATGAGGCTCGACCTTACAACCTTACGAGGAACTTGAACCTCTACCTTTATCAACTTCACAATGAAATTTCAGCCTCGACCTCACAATCATAAGCTCGAGTCTAGAGGTCTAGGAGAGATGAGGTTGAGGTTTGGCCTCGTGAAGTTTAACACCTGAGTGGGTCGAGGTTGAAGTTTCATCGCGAGGTCGACGTTGAAGTTCCATCCTGACGTTGAGGTTCCATCGTGAGGTTGAATCTAAAATTCCATCGTGAAGTTAAGGTTGAGGTCGAGGTTGAAGTTCCTTCGAGAGGTTGAGGTTGAAATCCCACTCTCAGGTTGTGACTGAGTGAGGTCGAGATTGTGGTCCCATGGTAAGCTTTAGTTTTAGTTAAGTCAAAATTGAATTTCCATCGTGAGGTTGAAGTTCAGTGGGATCGAAGTTTAGGTTCCATCCTTAGATTGGGATCAAGTGAAGTCAATGTTGAAGTTCCATCGTGAGGCTGAGCTTGAGGTTGTGAAGTTCTATGTGACTTGGACTTTACGTGAGATCGAGATTGAAGTTCTAACGTTAGGTTAATGTTGATGTTCTATCGTGAGTTCTACGTTGATACAGTCAAGCTGAGGTTTAGTGAGGGGAGGTGAAGGTTCAATCGTGAGGCTTAGGTTCAGTGAGGTCGATTTTGAAGTTCCCATGAAGTTGAGAGCGGTCGAACTTGAACTTCCATAGTGAGGTTCAAGCTGAGTAAGATCGATGTTAATGTTTCATGGTGAGGTTGAGAGAGGTCGGAGATAAAGTTCTATCATGAGGTTGAGTTGGAACCTTTATCGTGGAGCTGGGGGTAAAGTCATATCGTGAGTTGAGATTACCTGAGGTCGAGGAAGTTCCATCGTGAGTTGAGGTTGATTACTAACAAATATTATGCAAAATTTGGTGTAATAAAATATACACTGTAGATTTGTATAAGTAGAATTTAACATTCGTTGGCAACACTGATAACGGAGGTGATTTTGAACTGAGACAATCACAATATGCGTCAAATAATATTTGTCCAATTTCCAACGACGTGAAAATAACTTTTCAAATATATATTTTTTTAAGTTGTTTTCAAAAACTGGCAATGTAGGCCCTATATCATACTTGAACTCCTAATGCACGGAATGCACTTCCTAAGTTAGGAAAGCTAAAGTTAGTGTACATAGAGAAGAAGACGAAGATTAACGAATGGAATATGAAAATAAAGTATGTATGTGTTTAGAGCACAACTATACGAACAAATCATTGGCATGAAGCGTCCAGTTTTCTTGTATTTCTTTAACACAGAATAACTGTAACATGTGATGCTAATGTTTTTAGAAGTGAAATGTGTGGTGCAGTGGTTCCGTCTTGACCTTTCATTCAGACGACCCGAGTTCGAACCCAGTCAGCGCCGTGTTATTTCGACTAAAATGATATCTTCAACTATTTACAGAACTAAATCAGAGATTCTTCTTGGGTTGGAGGGAAAAGAAGCATCACTGCCTAGAATCAGAAAGTAAACCGTTTGTTTGCGTTTGTTCTTTAGGATAATAATAAATCAATCTAGATTCAATATTTCCATTGATCTTCTATTGTTCTCTTTTTTCCATGCCTTTGTTAATACCTTTGATCTCTTTCTTTCTTATTCATTCCTTCTCCTAAACACACTCTCCGCCTTTATGTGAGTGTGTGTTTATTCTATCTCTGCGGATTATTATAAACATTAGTTTATTCGTGTCATGAGGAAAATGGCCTGGTACTACCTCAATCAGGTTAAATGGCCGTACTAGAACATTTCGATTGCTATGCCAACGCTATAGAAACTGAGCTAAGGCCACTCGATTAATCTCGGTCACCATGTCGATCTTTTCACACGGCATTAAAAACCAATATGCCGATTAACAGAGCGACAGGTTTACATATTATACTAGTTTGGTTTGCATCTTATTTATAGCTTTTAGGCACCTATGGATCACTCCAATATAAGGTTTTGCGAATTGCGGTAGGAAGTCGGCAAGGTCCTAAATTGAAGGTACGTGTCTGGTGTGACTGAGAAAAACACTGGTAAAACCTAAGTTAGAACAGTATCCCGCTGGTACCGAACCGAGGACCTCCCGAATACGAAACCAACACTCTACAGAGAAAGGTATGGTGGCTGTTCGGAACGAAACATTTTCGTATCTACGTTTACCACACGCACGCACACATACAAACTGTATCTGTTGCATATATATATATATATATATACAGAGAGAGAGAGAGAGAGAATGAGAGGCAGAGAGAGAAAAATTACATTTAGTATAACTTATAACTTGGCACGTAACTTATTTTATGTATTTTGCTACTAAGATCTTCTTTGTAAATGATAAACGTAAATAACAACTCAAAAAGTATAAAACATAAATATAGTGTTCCATTCTTAAGAACTGATAGAAACAGACGTTTTCTCTTGTTTTTAATGCATAACGTTAGTGTAGTATTGAATACTCCATTGATTAAGAAAGAAATAATAACCTTGTAACCATAGGTTTCAACGTCCATTTTCGTTTCCCCATGTTCGGTAAGGATCTTTTCAACTGGACAATTTAAATTGTACTTTTCAGTAAATTTTAACCAGTTGTTCACCTAAAGTAAAAATAGTATTACGTTCCCTCTTTTGATATTTGAAATGGGCACTCTGAAGTTATTTTATTATTTGCTTCAAACAGGAAATCATAAATATCTTTCCAGAAGCCAGGACATGTGACAATGTTTTCTCTTAAAGAAAAGAAAATTCCAACTCTTGCTCGTTCACGCACACACTCTCAGAATCACACAGCGCCCAATTTACGTCAGTTGTTTGGCCTATTATTTTCTAGCCTTAAAGAAAAATCCTGACTATATAACAAAGTCATGTAAACATTATATTGGCCACGATATTACATAGAAGACAACCAAGGTGGAAATTATTGTTTGTGTGTGAACCACTTACTTATAGGTCCAGTGAACATTCATAAACATGTGGAGATAATCACGCGCGTAGAATTCATTAGTCAATAAAAATCATCAGTCTCCCAGTTCTCGTATCCTACCTTGCCATAGAATGCCAAATCACTCTGTTTGTTTAAATGAATATAGAAACATCAGGAATATTTCCCTAAGTAAATATATATGAGGAAAGAAACTGCATGAATCAAAGTTCTAAGAGATTTATTTTTCTTTTATAAATCGAGCCCTCTGTGCGTAACACGTGGGTAAAGTTGGTCATTTTCTGAGCAATCTATTTAACAAGAATAGCAATTACGCAGTGCAGCTGAGTACCGGTAGATGTCACTATCAGTGCGTCTGAAATTCTTAGCAGTGTGAAGAGTACATTTTGTACGAATTGTTCGCCGATTATTCGTGTGCTGTATAATGGCGTTCCCTTTAAGTGTCTCTTTGATGTACTAGCTTTAATGCGCCAAGGTAAATCGTAAACGTATGTACATGACTCTCGAATTGATTCAGTCATATTAAATAGAAACGATAGGTTGTTGGTATGTCAGAAATCTCTTTGAAAGTCTTCCAATATGGTCGTGGATGGAACTGTAAAAAAATGTTCTTACCTGCCTGCAAAGCAGTGATTGTATTTACTTGTGTAAAACTGCGTTTGCCTTTCTGGAAAGCAGTCAAACGATTTTTGAAAGAAAACTACTAAGCAAAAATTCGTACCTGTCTGCCTGGAAAGTAATCAGTGATCCAAAATATGTGTAGTATAGTAATTATTTACGCAAATGAGTGTTTGCAAAACTATATAGTTCACGTAGATATAATCGTTGTCTGAGGTTATCACTTTATTAATTTAGTTACTGTGTTAATTTTGTTGGATATTTTGAAACAATATATCCTTAACAGTAGTTGCATAGTGGAAGATACAGTAGTTTAAGATAAGCATTATTATTTTGTGCTATAATCAATTCATGTGTTATAGATCATACATAAGGTAATTTTCGGTATCTTTCTTAAATGTACCTGGTTACCAGGATCAATAAGCTTGTATATTACTCACCATATTTCCTCTTTTGAAATTACAAATCTAGAAACTTAACATCGTAGATATCAGTGTCCGTGAGAACATTATTTGTATTTTGTCATTTCATATAGCATTTTCATAATGGAGGAAAGTATGATGTAACCGCCGTACGTTAATGTCGTGTAGTAGCATAGCAAGAAAGTGTGCAATTCTGTGTTGGTTTGAGTTACTGGGTTAAGGGTGCATTGATTGCAAAATTGATCTCTTGGCACACACTGGATAGTCCATATGTAAACTGTACGGCATAAGGAAAACCACAGATCAACCTATAATTGTCAGCAATGTAAGGCTAAGAAGATCTAATAAAATAATCAACAACGTATTTTAAAAATTAATTTTTCTCTCAATCGGAACCTTATGCCACTGTTCTGTCACAGCATTTGTGATACTCATTTTCATCAGTCATTAGCCTTGAGGTAGGCTATGGCCAACCTTGGGTGGCAAAGCAAGGTAAGTATCATTCTCACCACAGGACTATATTGGAACCTGAATATCCACCACAAACTGACCGTATGTGTCTTTTGTTTGATAGGTGATCGTGGCATCAGGTATTGCAACCGTACAACGACGGTACCCTCTCCGTATCCTGGACTTGTCAAACAAACCCCGTTGCATATAATGGTGCCGAAACCCGGAAGTATTTCCTTCTGTAGGGAGTGCACCCGATACGAGGGCGAGAGTTAAGTGTTACTAGGAGTGCGTCATCCCTTGGGATCTCATTTCCTGGATTTATATGGACGCCATTTGTGTACTTGTTGTAGAGATGTCAAGTGTTCTTAAAAGAACACGATCGAGAGAAGGACGGAGCTGATGGTCTCAAGTGTTGCAGTGATCTCTATTTGGACAAATATCGGCTTCAGTGCCGGAGCTGTGAACATTGGTTCCATGCTATGTGCGCCGGAGTCACTATCGAGGATTGGGAGTGTCAAAGTGAATAGAAAGAAGATGTTGGAGAAGTGATTATGGCAGTGCGAGAGTTGTCGCAAGTCAACCGAACAAAAATTAGAAGTTCCTGATATGGATCTGAAGAATTTTCTCGTGTCGATCACTAGATCTCTAGACGAAATGAAGGCCAGCATGGAATTTTTGAGTTTACTACAGGAATGTTTTAATAAAAAACATGTATATCTGAATCTACATCAGGAGACTCTGCGAACGAGTTAACATGTAAAGTGGAGCCATCGAGTGTAGAGTAAAAGAACGAAATGAATACTAACAAGAATATCTACCAATAACAGGAATATCTGAGAACGGAGTTAATCAACAAAATGGAGGCCATGAAATTAGAAACAAAGAATGATATGGAGTAGTCGAGGGCAGAACTAATAAAGAAATAGAGCTAGTGAACATAGGAATGAGTGCTCCGTGGGAGATTGTCTTCATTAGAAGGATCGCAAGGTCAGCTGAAAAGACAGATGGAAGCAGTTAGAAAGGAAGCGGAGCACAACGTGACGCCGCGCTTGGGAAGGAAGGTTAAGGTCAAGCCTCAATCAGGTGAAAGAGAAAGCATTACAAACTTCAACGGATGCCATGCGGATAGTGGTTAATGGTGTGTGTCAGAGGGTAGGCATAGAGTTCGCCCAGCTGAACTGGCAAGTAAATCATGACAGAGAAACTCAAAGCTATATTGATGCTAAGTGTGGGTATTTAGAGACAAAATTGAAACGTTGTATCATAGTGTACAATGTTTAAAATCATTCCGAACGTAGGATCATGAAAGTTACTAACATGAACAGCAAGGTGCACATGAATACCATCAGGTTGTCTTCAGTAGAGAGCAAATTAGACTTGCTCCAGTGGTCAATGGATCGCAATTTCCTCAGTGATAGAAGGTCTTGTCTAGCTGGGGGAGAGTCACCGAATTAAGGAAAAGCTCTCCAAGACAAGCGCCCCTCCGAAGTTTCGTCTGTTGACCGATCGTCTGATCGCAAGAATTCATCACCAATAGCCACGTCCTCGAAGTTCGCTAGGAAAAGTCGTCGGGTCTATAGACAAAGTGCCATGAAGCACCACCCTCTGAAGGAAAGACCCTCGTCAGGATCTAAAAACGGATTTTCTAGCAGCAGTTGGGAAGCACCCAAACTTGTTAAAGGTTGTCGAAGGACAAGTAAGGAAATGGAAGAATGCCACCGAATAACCCTGTCTCTCACGGAGGTAGATGGTGAACTAGTCAGGGGCACGGGGACGAAGCGATCTGCTGATATTCCCCTCAAGTAGCCGACTCACTTTCTTCTCAGCCGAGAAATCGAGCATGTCAGCTAGAACCTATATATTCCAACTGGAGTGGGAAATGGATATTTTAGGTATACCCCGATGTCAGTTCCTAAGGGTGATTCCCTTTGTACTCAAAGGATCTGCGGTGTGTTGGTTTAAATCCGATTCAGGTCACATCACTTGCTATGACGAGTTCAAAGCTGCGTGTCTCCGACATTATTTGTCGGACGAGGTGATTAGTAATCAGCTGATCCGGCTTCGATCCTTACCGTTCGATCCCAGACAATTCCAAAGTGTGGAAGGCTTCGTGGTGGAAAGGTTTACGAGGATCAGGGACATCTCTGACATCCAAAAGGCAATCGTGCAACTGTTTGATCTCACTGTTGCCGGTAGGGTATCAACTTCACCTTGTCACGGACCGCATCACGGACTTAACGGACATGCTCGAAATAATTAGAAAACCAGAACTGAAACATGACACTTCTGAATAGAAGAAAAGTGTAAGAGAAAACAAATATGGGAATATTAATGGTCCCAACCAGAAGGTACCGCAACCTAAAGACAATTCCTTGAACGAAGTTAAAGAAATTGATAATACCATGGGGGATTCACTCACCAAAGGCAGTGTTCCACGTAGAAGACGATACAGACGACCTTCCAGGCGGAGATACCAAGACCAGGAATCGTTTACTAGGGACAAACTCAGTTATATGAGACGGCCCAGGAATGAGTAGAAAAAGGACATACTCTCGAAATAGGATTGATATTCCAACGTCGAGAAGGAAGAATCAGTAGAACAAATGGCTCAATGCCAATCTACCGATAAGCAAATCAATCAAAAAACTGACACAACCTCGCCCGTGGGTCAGGGTGCTAAGTTGTGAGAAGTAAAGTAAGAACCACAAAACCACCGTCCCATCAGGATCAACTCGCCAAGTCTTTATGGATCAGACGGCTAATCATGTTCGAGAGACGAAAGAAAAGATGTAAGTTGAGGTACGGGCTAATTAATTCTCAAAAGTGGGAGTATCGGACCAGTGACTCTGAGGAAGAGGATGGGGAGCCCAAGAAGACAGTGGTGCATGACGTGACGAAATCCAGTGTCGTCATATTGAAGGTTCTGGATCAGACCGCTCAAGCCTTAATTGATTCTGGAGCCGATTTGTCTCTATGTTCCTTGACCTCTTAGAAGAAATGGAGCTCGATCATTTCACATCCGAAGTTGGCTCCTGAAAATAACGTAGTTCTAATCGGCTATTCTGGGATTCGTAAAAAGAATAAGAGAATCAGTGGTGTTGCCTCTCACTATTAAAGGCTTCGAATTGTGTCATAAGTTTTATGTGGTCGGTGGGTTAAACTATGATCTCACGATTGGTAAAAAGATTTGTTGTCACATGTTGGTGCCCGAAATGATTTCGAGAAAGAGTAGTGGTACAGAGTAAGGCAGGGGAGATACTTATGGAACCAAGCAAAATTGAGAAAGGATATTCAATAAACAGCGTGGAGCGAATTGACACTGGGAACAGTCACAGAGAGTGTAATATCTGGGAAGTCTAAATTTTGTGAAGATGTCTCCGTTAGCAGTTGTTATTGTCATGTGACAGCCATCACTGAAGCCTCGGACAAGTGACTCGAATACCTCTAGGAGGAACATGAAGGTTTGGGCGGGTCGCGGGAGAAATGGTCCAGATGTCTCAAACTTTCACGGATTTCCAAAGCAGAGTTAGAAACTAGTAAAATCGCTGACGAATTGTTTGGCCAAGAACTACAGGAGGCAATCTGCAACAACTGGTTTAAGTGCGCGTAAACAAATAAAATGTATTGAAGGACCAGCCATGTAACTGAGGGACACAAAGAAGAGGATTTGCGTTAAGAAGTACACAATAAGTTTAATATGTTGAACTTTGATAGTGCCGCGAAAGATCAATTGTGTAAAATTTTGTGATCACATCGGAGCGCCTTCAGCAACCAACCTGGACAGTGTTACATGTTTACATATGAAATCAAAGTGAACATTGACGGTCCAATAGTTAAAAGACCATTGGTCCCCAGAGATCAAGTGAGAAAACAGGTCCCAAGTTGGTTAGAGCAAGAGATAATTGAACCGACCATTTCACCTCATCATCACCCGCTTTTGATTGTTAGAAGGAACCAGCTGAAATCAGAATTTGTCTTGGTTTGACGGAACTAAACAAAAACGTCAATTTTTTTTTGAAAGTAGAGAAGTCAGATGACTTGTTCTCAGAGCTGTGGTCTAGGATACTGCACAACGCTTGACCTATGCAATTCGTATTTTCAAATAGAGTTGGTCGAATCTTGTAGGGATTATGTTGCATACACCTTCGAGGGGCAGATGTACCGTTGTTGCGTTATTCCCTATGGATACCGAAACGGGTGCTGCTGGATTGATGACGGC
Source organism: Lepisma saccharinum (assembly GCA_022664845.1). NCBI lineage: Eukaryota > Metazoa > Arthropoda > Insecta > Zygentoma > Lepismatidae > Lepisma > Lepisma saccharinum. The sequence goes on along the minus strand of JAGDQP010000659.1, from coordinate 131,419 downwards.
GTTAAGGCACTCTTCGGTGAGAGTCTCTACGAGAAATTGTTAATCTACGTGGATGGGATTTTCATCCCTGGTATAAGTAAGTTTGAGCACACCAAGATGAAATCCTAAGGAGGCTTGAATCGGCCAATATGACGCTCAACTTTTAGAAACGCAAATTTATGACAGCATCAACAAAGTACCTTGGATTCATAGTGGTTCCTTGGGGAATTTCCAAGGATGAGTCCTACATCTATGTGATCAGGAAGATACACGGCCCTCGCAACGTAAAGGAACTCCAACGACTGTTAGGGATGTTAAACTGGCGTTCGAAATTTGTTTTCAACTACACCAAGAAAGTCTAGCCGTTGTACGAATTAGTCCAGAAAGGCCGTAAATGGAAATGGTTACCGGAGCACGACCGCAGCAGGCGAGAATTAAAAATTGATCTTTGTCGAAATGTGATGATAGTAGATCTGGACCTGTCCTTAGGTTTTAACATCATCATAGACTCTAGCACCCTGGCCGCTGCAGCAATACTCTATCAGGAGATAGATGGAGAGCGTCGTCTTGGATTTTGCAAGCAAGACAATCAACGCATGTGAGTCCAGGTACTCTATTACAGAGTTGGAGATTGATACACGCTGTTCATCGTTGGTGGAAGTTGCTCTTGGGACACCAAATTAACGTGTACAGTGACCATCAAGCGTTGATACAAGCCTCGATACAGCAACGCGAGGATGAGCCGTTAACGCACTACCTTTATGCAAAGAAATACTTGGCGGATCAATACGATCCGACGCTCACATTTTCAGATTTTTTAACGAAAGCTATATCCGGAATGCTTGAATCTATCATTTTGCGCAACAGCCTATGACAACCTTTGATCAATTGATAGAACATGCTTCAAGTCAAAAATGTGCTGAATGTATGGTGCGTGAGCGTAGTCACGAACAACAGCCTATCACTAAATTACCATCCACCATTCCATCAGATTCGTTAACTGAAATCACAAATAGATTAGATCAATTACAATTGATCTTGAACACGCAGCTTAATGCCACCACTAATTCACAATTAGCCTTAACCACAACTCAATCTAGACCCGAGTCGCGCTCTCCATCACCCAGATACTCAGGTCGCCAAGATAATTTCTGTTCTCACACTCAGTGCAAGTATCAGCACCATTGCACTCCAAATTCCTCGCGGTCAACATCGCCTGCATGCATTTGCCCCGCCAGGGCGGTAGCTCTGACAACAGTGCTCAACATTATACAGATCGATCACCATCGCCCCATCCCAAAAATTTTGTCAAATTTTCGGATATGTACAGGTCTAGATCAAAAACTAATGTTCAAAAGCGTCAACCCCGATCTCGTTATAGGAACCAAAGTAGGCGCTATTCACAAGGTTTGTCTCATTATAACACTTCAAACAATTCAAGCGATAGGTCGTCCTACAGGAGTTCCTCCTCAGGTTCGGTTTCCTCCTTCAGGCCACCAAAAAGTCGGTATCCTCAACAACCTTACAGTATGTCCTACGGCCCAGTGGCCATGTATGCACCACCATACCCATATTACCCACCCATCCCACCATACCCATTCCATCCTCAACCAACAACTAGTCAAAAAAACTTGTAAGCGATCAGGGGGAAATTTCTTTAGCCCCCTGAAAGCCTCTCATTCTGAAATTATAGTTGAATCTATCCGTTACACCTATACCCCATCCTCAAGTCAACCCAATAGGTCCATCGGTATACAGAGCATTCCGGGGGAAAATTCTTTGAACCCCCAGGAAACAGTTCAGCTAGTTAATTTTTTGAGCAAGGACCAGGACGCTACCCTACCCTATCCCACTACAGTACCTGAACCTCAGGCGACTGACGCCAACAAACATCTTCAATCCATTACCGACTTGCAAAGTATTAATAATAATGAACTTTCGAGTAGGGAAGCGCAAACAAACAGTGCTACTAGCGACTTCTCTTTGCTGACGGTACCGCTTCAAGTGGTGAATCATTTACCTTGCATTTCCGGTACAATAGGTACAAGAAAACACAACTTCATTATTGATTCGGGTGCGACTCTTTGTCTTTTTCCAGTTGACCAACTACCGCCTGATGCTCCACAAAGTCACTGCTTTTCAGTCTGTATCACGACGAAACAAATTAACTTTTTTGGCAAAGCAAAATTATGTCTTACCACCTCATACTGTAGGCTTATTCCCCTCATTCTTCCCGTCCGTTACAGAACAAACACAGTGCACTTGCACTCGCCCCTTTTTAACATACAGGGCGTTTATATAGCATAAGCCGTCACCGACACCTTCTCGCCACGTTTACCTTTAGTGAACACGACCAACCGCTACATTCGGATTAAATCTGGTACGCCCATGGCCATTGCAAACACGTATTTGCCCACTAAAACCTTCCCCGTGTACTCAATTAGGAAGCTATATACACCAACGGAGCAGGATAGACAACAAAACGTCCGAAAACGTTTGGATCTCATTGGAGACAAAATTAATCCGTTAAAAATTTAAAATTGATTCTTACTTAACGCAACATGAGCAAGTTAGATCAGAAATATACTCCAAAATCATGCAACAATATTTAATTGGGATAAGCATGATTTCACTCAGATTCAGACGTATGAGGCTGCTCTTAACATTAGTAACTGGACTTGTTATATATATATATATATATATACTACAGTTTCCTATACAAATTGCTCTGATCTTTAATTACGATTTTCTAAAAGAACGAGAGTAACTAACGATTAACTGTGTTAATACCATCACGAAGGATACACGGCTATGATTTTATCATCAAGACATACACCACAACGCATTATATAAACACGGACACACACACATACGCCACACACACACTGTCTAAGTAATACCACATACAGGCTACACAGTCAAACGCAATATCAGTTATATTTTCAAAAATATGTTTTCATATAGAACGTGTCTTTTAAACTTTGCTATTGGCAACACGTCATATCATAAAAATACATACATAATAAGTTTTGCCCTCATTTCGCCAAATGATAATAGTCCTAATTACGTTGTTTACGACACTTGTTTCCACGTTGTCTTCTTTTTTAACATGCATGCCGAAAGCTATGGTTCTCTAACCTATCTGCAGAAACAGTTGCAATTAGGTTGTCACATCACTATTAAAATTTTGTGTCATTCGGAATATAACCCAATTCGGTTGCCAATTGACCCACCAGCCAGGAAACGGGTTCAATTCCCAACTTTGGCCTCGCTGCGTATTCTGTACTATTTTCTTCCGGTATATGCGTGCTATTTAAATTTCGGCAAGTCTACAATTTCCATTAACGCATTTCACATTTACACGTACCTCTCCAGCTGTAATTGTTTACGATCTTAACACAAACTAACCATTCAAACTTCTGTACGTTCCTTAAAAAAAACCTTCCCTTTAGCATTAGCAAACTACTATATCATTGAATTGTATCTGTTTTCCCTGAAACCAATTTGCTAGTCTCAGTATCCTTGTTTTCTTTATATAACGTGAATCCCCCCTCCTTTTTTGTAGGATTTTGTGCAGCAATAATTAATCAGAGATATTACACGCGAAAATGCGTTTTCTCCCCTTGAATAGGCACACTTCCTTCTATTATTGTCCTGAAAATAGGTTCCACTTCCAAATACTTTCGCGGGACCACACGAGAAAAAGGCGGGGATGCATATTTTTTTCGTGTCTGCCAATCACCTTACCTCATAGCCATGTTCAGCTCCAGCTCAGGTAATGTTCAACATTTAAATAAACAATTGTTCACAACAGGTTAGACCAATTACATACGCAATCATTTGGAGTAAAAAAACAAACGGTTCCACCTTCTTTCATTTACTATAAACAACGAAACATGCAATCAGAATGTCACCTTAATCAATTTTACCACCCACGTTACCACAAACCTCCGTCACATCTGCCACCACCGCCAGAATACCGAGGCTGAACGTATACAAACAACCAGGTCCGCTATCGCCACCTTCCCCCTAATTATTAGCATAACAAAAAGGATGGTTTCATTATAACTTAAGTAAACTTTAAAATTTTATTTCTCAAATAATTTCCTTTGATCGACACACACACTAAAAAAAGGAACTTCACAGACTTGCGGACATCCTTTCATTATCGAGATTTCTTTCTACTACCAAACAGTGTTGATTTCCTTCCTGCTTTAAACATCGTTTTAAGCGGTTATTTTGCAACATCTGTTAGTACAGTTTGGCTTCACAAGCACGGACTAGGATATATTGAATGCATGAATTCGAGCTACGAATTTTAGACAATGGTCTACCAAAATCGCTTCACCTCTCCGTCAACAAAAGGGACCGCGGTGGCTCAATTGGTACAGCGCTCACCTCTGGCGCTAAGGGTCGTCGGTTCGATCCCTGTTCTTGCGATATGGCCTTTCTGGAGGTCAAACACAGTGTGCGTGGATTTTCTCGGGTTTCTCCCGTTTCCTCCCACTTCCTTCATTCAACCAATCATCATCATTCATCCAACCTGAACCACAGTTGCCTAGACGCCTTAAAAAATTAAATTCAAATTCCGTCAAAAAAAAGGAAACGAATTGACGACATTCACTTCCATTCCATAACCCCAACTACCCTCACTTCCCCCACGATACATCATTCAGACACTACTAAATAACTTTAGCTTGCATGACTCACGAAATACAATCACAATTACACGTGCAGGGTCTCAAAATTAATTGCTGTTTTTTTTTCTTTTAGGATACTTCTTTTCTTGATGTTAATTAAGGATGTCCTGCCCTCCATTCAACCCTCCTACCATGAATTATCGGTTGGTTTAGAATTATTACCAGTGCAGCAGGCCAATGTTTACAGTCAGTTCTGGCCTATTACATATAACATTCAATTTCCCAAACCCACTGACCACAAATTTGAACTTTCCTGTGACCCGCTAGGCAATTCAAAATTATGCGCCCCTTTTCTCACTATACAAAATGCTTTCAACAACTTTACAGCCGAAATAAATGACTTACATTTCTTCTATAATGAACCAGAACTGCCTACACGGTACGAAAGAGCATTACTGCCATTTCTGGGCGACATAATGCATTTCATTACAGGCACGGCTGCGGATAGCCAATTAGAAAATTTCCGATTAAATTTTAAAGAAGTAACTAAACACATTCAACATTTGGAAACGCATGAACTAGGCGTGCATAATACTCTCTCAAACTTCAGCATAGCTATTACTCGATTAGCTAATGAGTCAAAACGTACTTTTAATGACATACACACTGCCATGAAAAACATTCTTGAGCGTGAAAATTCGTTATTTACAACACTCAACACAAATGCAAATCACATGCAATCTTTCATTAGCTTCTTGTTGCAACTATACACTCAACAATTAATTAACACCCACAATTTTTTTTCACATTACACATATCACGAAGCATATGCTAGATGCCATGAAAACAAGCTACCTCGATCGCTGATCAGGCCTATAAAATTACAGTCGGACCTTACCTCCCTCAAAATTAAATTACGTAATACAAAAATGGCTATAGCATCAAATTTTAATTTACAGCAAGCATACGAATTGCCTATTACTTCATGTGCGTACACGAAATCTGATATTCTGGTTCATGTCAAAATACCACTAGTGGCAAATTATCAAACTTTCACGCTACAAAAAGTGCTTTCTTTCCCAGTAGCTTCAACAAATAAAACTTGTATATTACAACTAAATACGTCCCACGCAATCATGACAGAAAATTCTGTCCTTCCGCTTACTGACTATGACTTACCGGAATGCAGCATAGCAAAATTTCCTTTTTTATGTAAAATACCCCCCATTAGGACTCAAAACAAGTTATTGTCAAAATGTCTTTTAACGTTGAAAGACGCTACAGTTATTGGACAAATCCATAAAATTTGTCCGTTCGAATGTTCACCAACACACAAATTCTCCATACATCACATTACGGGAAACAAGTATGCAATTATTAACCCGACCAATTTCTTAAAAATACGATTTCCAAATAACACCGAATCTTACCTAGATTTTCATTCAGTAAAAAAACTTATACGTCCAACTTCCCTGCGGATTTTCATTACACTTCAATGACACAACCATTATACAGCAGAGTGAACTTTGCATTACCAAAGAAGAGAAACAGCACATTATACAACTACATCACGCGTTAACACTTACAAATATTTTGTTTCCGATTCCTTCGGATAGGAAGATAAATCTGAATTCTACTTTTGATGGAGGGCCTATTACCTTCAATCCAAATATTTCCGATCCACACTTTACCGACATCCCCAAATATGACCCCCCCACTTGGTTGAACTTTATTCCAGAGGGGCAGGAAACAACTTACTTTTCAGAATTTTTTTCAATACAAACATTACTAACGATAGCAAACTCAATAGAAGTATATTTCTTGTACAGACGTTTCCAGCAAATTAACAACCCTCCGGTAATAATCTCAACAGAAATGCAGCCATTAAACAATTAGACAATTTACGCACATTTCTCTTGTCTTTTCAGAACTTATGTGTTCGCTGCAATGATTTTCTTTGCGTCAGTTCAGTCGGCCATAGCAACCAATTTTCCTATTTTCCTGTATACAATCTCTATACCTACGATTTTAATTATAACGTGCATTGCGTGGCTTGTAATGCGCGGCTACTGTAGCAAACAACAACCGCACATAAACCCAAAACGAGATACATTTCCTGTTACTTATAAACCAGTACCTCTAGCGCATATCGATTTTAACAGACATAACCAAACGATTTTGTAATTACAATAACATTTATACAATTGCAATACGTAACTATATACCATCCATAATTATGAATTGTTTTTTTTTAATCGCGAGTAAATACAGTAAACGTATAGCCATATCAAACCGTGGCCTGCGCTAGCCTTTTCTCTTTTTAAAATTTCTATCACACTCACGTAACGCAATCCATACACACACACAAAAAACCTTTTTTCGGCACCTCAAGTATTCGTTGTACTAAAACAATCATGTTAATAAAAATTATCCACTTACCCTCTGCAGCCATAGTTTCCATCCGCGATAGAACTAATACGTAAAAAAAGAGCAAAATCGCGGACGCGATATACGTTTCTGTCCTGCACCTTATGTCACTCAACTACATACAATAATCACGTTTAACGCTAGGCAACCAAATTTTCCGGTTCAATTGGAATTTCTCAACATGACCCCTTTCACCTCCGTTTGAAACAACATTCCAACGACTGACTTTCTAGATAAAAATAAAAGCCTGTTATTCGCAGATCTGTCTTTCTGAGGTGAAATCTGTCAAAAATACAGAAAATTGATTCTTCATGCTTCTGTGTTCAGTGGAAAACAAGAATATAATAAATATAATTCCCTTTACCTATAAAGTAAAATTTTATTTTGTGGTTACAAGGTTTTACGGTTAATTATGTACGTCTTACTATTGCATTCCATCAATATCACAAAATAAGAGATGACTTCTATCGAAAACAAAGAGAAAATACTGATAATCTTTTTTTTCGTTAGTATTTTTTTTAATAGATGCCAACCACACATACCTCCTCCTACCCACCTTACCAAAATACTAAATAATCACTCTGAAGCACCATCTTCTGACTGGATTAGTCTAGCCAATGAAAGCAGTGCAACAATTACAACACCGACCAAATGCTGAAATGGTTCCTAAATGCAGCAGCTTGCTTCACCAACCAAATACTGGAATGGTTTCTTCAGTGCAGTAAACATTTATTCCTTCTCCACCCTAATAAAGGACTGGTGCCATAGTGCGGCACGTTCACACAGCCTGCCCAATGCCGGGATGGTACCTCACAACAAAGTTTCAGGAAAACATCCCACCAGCTAAATGAGGATATGGTCTTTAGTTACACCAGCTTCGAACCAGTCCACTTGACACTAGCTAAATTACGGTATGGTATCTACCTCCAGCAGCTTGGACATCAGCCTGACACACCCAGTCTAATGCCAGAGTAGTACATTACGACAAGATCTTGTAACATATGCATACCTGGAGTTAGTTAATTTCTATCGAGTGTCTAATAAATTTATTTGTTCTCGAACAACGAGGAAATTATACCTTTTCTTCATTTTGTACATAATTCAAAATTCTGTAACAATTTTTTTATTGTATTACTATTATTAGGTATTGTTTTTTTCCTACCTGTACTATAGGCCATATTTTTAATATTGTATATTTCCCAATCATGTTTTTGTATTTGTGATTTGGTAAAATTAGCAATGCATGTTAGCACACATGTTAACGACTATAATTGGGCGAACATATATTTTATACAACCACTACGTTTGGTTTCCATTTGGACCAGCTTTTATGTAATGTATTTAGTCCAAACAAACTTGGACCACTGTGTATTTCATAATTTTCTTTGGTTTCCTTTCGGACCAACTTTTATGTATTTAGTCCAAACACACTTGGACCACTGTTTATTTAATAATTTTCTTTGGTTTCCATTTGGATAAGCTTTTATGTAACGTATTTAGTCCAAACAAACTTGGACCACTGTGTATTTCATAATTTTCTTTGATTTCCTTTTGGACCAACTTTTATGTAAGGTATTTAGTCCAAACACACTTGGACCTCTGTGTATATTTAATAATTACTATTTTGCTATGGATCCCTTATGGACAATAATTTTGCTTAGATTTATTTCGGTGCTTGATAATTATTTTGTGCCAATATACTAGCAACAACACTTTGAGGCCACCGTGCTAATTCCAAAACTTGAGTAACTTCGCAAATTTTAACCTCCAGTCCAGCTTGCTTTTTTTCTCCTCTCTCTTATGCCTTCCCAACATCCCGAAGAATCGACAAATAAACTTCAATATCGTTGTTGTGCAATTACTTGCATCAACGGGTTTGTATAGTTTGGTGCGGGGAATGTCATATCCATAAGATTTATTGTAAATCAAGAAACAAAGATAACAAGAATTGGCATATGTGCCGAGTTCAACGTTGTGGAGTGATAACAGCCATTTAAAAAGTCATTAAGCGAGTGCAATATACCTGAGTGGGCCGAAAACAACACAGGAAAACTTCTAATTACAGTTTAATAGCCATCTGTGTTGTTTTGGCCTCAGACTATTTTTGGTGCTTTAAGCACAAATTTTCATGTGCAAATCAAGATCAGTGGTGTTTAAATAGTAGTTCCTTTGGAGTATTAGGCACTTCCGCATACACTTTTCACCCTGCTAGACACCATGGTATCCGTCGTGTAAGTAATTACCCAGGCAGATTTGCCACTTTGTTTTCTTTTTTTAGAGGTAGAATATCATCTCTTATTGCATCTTTCATGAACTTAACTTTAAAAAAAGGGAAAGCAGCATATTGAGAAGATACTCTAGTTTTGTGACGGCAGGTCTCTCGCGGGAGTAATTTCTTTTGTACATAGGCAACAATTGTTCACTGATTCTATGACATATTGCAAATAAATGTTTGACGACTGGCACGAATATTACTGCTTTATGATTTCTTCCAAAACACTATACTACCAAAATTACTGTTGATTTGTACAACCCAGATTAGAACCCATTTTAGTACAACGTCAAACTCAATCGAAAGCTAAACTCAAGGGGGACGTCACATTAGTTTATTCTAAAAAATCTTTCTCATCAGGATCTTGCTATACCTGTTTTACTATATAATTCACATAAACGCCTCATCTTTGGAATATGTAGGTCTTGTATGTATTAAATTAATAATGAAAAGTGCACACATATTGATGAAGAACGTCCAATCAAGGAAGTATTGTGTACTCCTGAACTTCATACAGCGTTAAAGAAAGCTTATGTTATTCTCAATACGTATGAAATTTAGGAAATGGAGATGACTGTTTGGCTGTTTAAATCATATGTAGATACTTTTCTCAAAATGAAGCAAGACGCTAGTGTCTTTCCAGACAATTCTACGAGAGAAGAGGAAAAGAAAAGTTATATTCCTGATTATGAAAAGAATGAAAGTATGCGTCTTCAGTATGAGAAGATTCAGTATCATCATGGAATGAGGTACATTTCTAAAATATTTCTCAGTTTATTATCTGGTAAATGGGGGCAGAGAACTTATCTTTTACAAATTCATGTTATCAGTGATGCCAGAATCTTTTTAGAAATTTTAAGATCATCTCAGTTAGAAGTCCAACATGTAACTGTTATTTTATTTTAGAAACCATATTACAAGTAACCTTTAAGGATTTTGAAAATGAAAATTCACCTCGTGCCCTTACCAATCTTGGAATAGCAGCTTTCATTTCCGCTTGGACTAGGGTTCGATTCTATGAATTATTAGACACTGTAGGTATAAAATGCTTAATTTATTGTGATACAGACTGAGTTATTTATGTGCAGAAAAGAGATGAATTATTATTACTACATACCGGGAATTATATGGAACAATTAACTCATGAAATAGAAAGAGAGTTGGGAGATGCAAATTTTTATTGGTCTGGGATCAAACAAATATATTCATGCTATAATGAATCTACTTGCAGCTGAGGTAGAATACGTTTGTAAAATTCGTGATATAACTTTAAATTATCGTGCAAGACAGGTAATAACTTTTAATCGCTTTTATAATTTAGTCACTCATAAGTATAATAGACGTCAAATCTTTAAACAAATAATAACTTACGTAAACCTGACTACAAAATAATTTGCAAAGGACAGTGAAAAACACATCAAGAGGTTAATAAGAGAAGAAAGCTTAATCTTTTAAACAAACAAGATTATTCTAATCTTCGTTGTGGTTGTTGTAGTAACTATTGTTAAAGTACAATTCATTTATTACGAAAATTTGTAATATAGGAAACAAGTGTGATGATATAAAAGAGTTTTGTAAACTAAAATCTTTTAATAGAAAACTATTTTTGTATATCAAAATCGTTTCTGGTAAATGAAAAAGCTATTTGTAAAACGTTATAAAATAAAACTTTTATGTAAAATAAAACATTTTCGAAAGCTTAAAAGAAACCTTCTAAAAACTTTTTGTACAACAAAAACTTGTTCTAAATAAAACCATTTTCTAATAGGTGTATGCATAACTTTTTGCCGGTGTTTGTGCTAAAGAAAACACGTAATTTTCAAGGGAAATTAATTTTGTTTTATTCAAAATATTGGCCATCGGCTTCTACAAATTTCGACCATCTTTCAGGTAATTCATGCATACCATGTCAGAAAAACTGCTTGTCTTTTGCGGCAAACCATTCGTCCAGCCATTTTCCAACGTCTTCGAAATTGCTGAAGTGCTGTTCTGCGAGCGCGTGCCCCATTGATGAGAAGAGGCGATAGTCAGATGGCGCCAGCGCTGGGGGTGTACGGCGGGTGTGGGATTATGTCCCTTCCAAGCGATTTCAAGGTGTCTTTCACTGGTTTTGCTGTGTGGGACGGCGCATTGTCGTGTAACGCAATCACTTCGCCATGTCTTCGGGCCCATTCCGGTCGTCTTTCGATCAATGCGTGATTTAAATTAATCATTTGTTGGCGAAAGCGTTGTGCATTAACGGTTTCGCCGGGCTTCAAGAGTTCATAATACACAATACCGCTCTGGTCCCACCAGACACAAAGCACGGTCTTTTTGCCGAAGCGATTTGGCCTTGGTGTTGAAGGATCGGCTTCGCCAGGTGAAAGCCACGATTTTTTTTCTTCGGGTTTTCAAAATAAATCCATTTTACGTCACCCGTCACAATTCGATACAAAAAGGATTTTCTTTCGTGACGTTGAAGTAGCATTTCACAAGTGACTTGGCGATGTTCCATTTGACGTTCAATCAAATCGTGTGGGACCCATTTACCCAGTTTATTGATCTTCCCCATTGCTCGTAAACGTCTGCTGATTGTTTCTTGTGACACATTTAATGCTTTTGATAATTGCTGTTGAGTTTGAGTTGGATCATCCTCCAATAACACCTGCAATTGCTCGTTTTCGCACTTTTGTGGTCTACCAGAGCGCACACTGTCTTTAACATTGAAATCACCAGTTCTAAATTGTCGAAACCATGTCTCACATGTGCTAATCGATGGAGCGTGTTCACCATATGTTTCTACCAGCACACGATGACTTTCAACAACCTTTTTCTTTTGATTAAATATCAAAAGCAATGCGTGCCGCAAATGTTCTCTTTCAGGCACAAACTTCGACATGATCACTGAACGTTAAAACAAAGACGCTAGTGTTTGGCGGACTCAACTTGTGTGTGTTTGTAGTTTAATGTCAGACGAACAAAGTGACGTATGTGTCAAATAAATACGCTGCGTACTTTTCGCTGGCGCCAGCTCTTAGTTAAACCGGAAACTACTTATTTATACACCTGGTAAATGAAAGTTTTATTTTTTGTAAAAGTTTTGTTTTCGAAAATAAAATATTTTGTAAGACTTTGTTCTAAAAAAACAAACCTTTTTTGTAAAACTGTTTTAAAAATAAAATTTTGTAAAAGAACTGTAAGACTTTATTTTCTAAGATTAGAACCTGTTTCCAGTATTAAAGTTGAAGATAATTTCTCCGCGCATAAGCATTCACTTAATTACAAATATGTGTAATATAACTCTATACATGAATATTTTTAATTAAATGCACTAAGTGACGAAACATCTTTAATCATTCTTGTCTTTTACGTTTATTTCACCTTTTCTCTATACCATTTCAATGAATACAGTATCAAGTATATACACTTAAATATTTTATGAATAAGAGTTTCGTTCAGTTAAAATGATCCTTACACTTTTATTTTAAATGATCACTGCATTCAAAGATTTTGGCGTTTCCCAGTATATAAGTTGCATACAATTTCTCACTGCATAAACATTCACTTGTTCTGGAAAATGGTAAGTACAACTTTTATAAAAAAATTAAAATTTAATGTACTTAGTGAAAGTCATCCTTCATAATTCATGTCTTTTAGAATTTTCAATTGAAATAATTTACGAATTTAATCTGCCTTTTCTTTGTCTTTACAAAGAAATACTTTATCAACTACACACAGTTGAGCAGTTATTCTTCGAATAAGGGACATACTGTGTCCATTTGAATTGTCCCATGTTAATCCATGAAAGTTTTGAGTTAAGCATACACATTGCTTTTGATACCCTATTCCTAATTCAATCATTTCAAAGGGCAGTTTAATTGTAGTAACATTATACTTGCAATACTTGAAGAAAATACAAAATTCACATGCAATAAACTCATGAGGTAAAATTTTCAAACCTTGCATGTCTATAATATATTCTAGTGAACAAACTATACTTTTCACTGGAGAAAACTGATCTTCAATAATTTTAGTAATTAATTGCTCAACAAATTCCATGTCACGAATAAGTAATTTACATGTCTTGAAAAATGTGTTCATTGAAATCATAGAATGACAATCTTTCTTATATATCCCATAATATTCCACAAATGTTTTATGATCATTTACTTGTTTAACTAAATGTTTAAATATTATAGAACCCTTATTCCTCTCATATAAGCATTGATGTGTAATATAAAAAATACAGCCACTACACTTGATCGGGTTTACTTTTAAATAAGATTTCACCGTTTCTAAAATGCAAGAGTATGAAATATACACTGCACTGGAAAGGATACACTCCACCATCTTTCTCTCTTTCGTATTCACTAAATTTCAGGAACATATAATTATTTTTTCTCTCTCAATTCATCCATCTCTCGACAAAGTTCGGTAAACCACATTCAACAATCACTATTCTATATTCATCGGAATTTTAATGTTTCTTTAAATACGTATCATATATCTGTATAAAGTTATTTGGTTTAAGCACTACATTCCAAGTATGATCATTCAAAAGCTCAGTACGATCCTCTTAATTCAAATCCCAGCTAAAACAAGCATGTACTAACTGAATATTGAAAAGCACGCCCGACACACAAGGAAGCTTTCAATATTTTTCAAATAATCTATAGCCTCTCAAACACATAATTCTTCAATAATATTATTCCCACATTCACAATGCGAAATAACAGTTTCCATCACTTTTACAAGAAACAGTTTTATGAACATTTTCACTTATTTCAAAAGAATCTTTTGCAGTCATTGTAGATTCACTTTTATATTCAGTGCCACTAAGTACATTACTTTCACCATTAGCAGAAAATGTAAGTTTAGGTTGAAAATATTTCTCACAAGTGTGCGAAGAATCACTTAAAGGTTCACCGCTCACTGTTTTCTTTAGTGAAAAACATTAGTTTCCACTTTCAAAGGTATTCACTACTAATGACGTAGGCCAAGTAAATTCAGAGTCCGATAATCATAATGCAGCACATTCGATTTTTTAAAAAGTGGAAATAAAACTATCCGACGACCAATTTTCCTCATACCATAATGAACTTTGAAAACTCATGACACTGAAATAATGTTACCTTTTATAATTAGTCCAATCACCTTATCACTTTTTCTACTCACGCGCATCAAATCTGTCCTTTATTAGTAATTCTTCCCGTAGCTCCACTATTCTGTTTCCTAGTAATAACGAAAACCATATTCAAAATTCGCCTTTAAATGATATGCTCCAGGATCAATGTATACATCTATCATAAATATATCTTCTTTATTCTTCGGATTTACTAGCACTCGGTAAACATTGTCATTTAAAAACTGTATACGATTCTCTTCACTTAATAGTCATCCAGGAATTAGATATCCCTACACTGATGTTCATTTCTCTCTTTCTTTCAAAATCAGCATCAAAAACAAATAAGAATTTCTTTCGTATCCCAATTCCGAATGGATTTTAATATGTACGGTTAATCCGCTCATTTGAACGGCATCCACAAAACAGCTTCTCACTTACTGTTTCTGAAATACTGGTGCTTATACCATGGTTATAACACAACTGAGCACAAGCAATTTATAGTAAGCTGATGACCTACTTCATAGAATGCCATCCTTCTTTGTATCAAGGTTCTAGAAAGTTCATGTTCTAGCATGTTCCACGATAAAAATAAAAGATCAATGAATATGTAAAGAAAGATCATGTTCAAGCACGTTCCAAGACAAGAACAAAAGGTGTGTATAGAAAGTTCATGTTCTAGCATGTTTCAAGCCAAAAATAAAAGGTTAACGAACATTCTAAAATGTGAGAGAAAACAAATAGAACTTCCTTCAAATAGCATGAAAACTGCGTATGCACTGTTCATAACTTCTGCAGCACAGCCCCGCAAAATAATGATCCCATATTTAAGTGCTAAGTATGATAAATTAAACAGTAAAGGTGATATCAACAGGTATGTGTTAAGTGAAGTACACAAACAAGCACATGTCAGCGTTAACATATGTGCGGACAACTGCGTCAGTATTAATGGGCGTACAACAACTATATTAGTATTAACGCGTTGTGTACCAACGTGCTTTGAAAAACGGGATTTAAAGCAACGAGTGTTAGGGCAATACGTTGGTCGTTAACCCGCTGTGCGCCAACGGGTGCATTCTAGCAACGTTAACGCGTACGCGTCCAGCCATCGGTACGCGTGCGCGGTTCGGCAGCGGTCAAACAACGTTAACGCAATCCGGCCACGGTACGTGGTCCGGCAAGGACAACGCGGGCTCCGTTTAGCCACGTCAACACGTGTGCTGCCCGGCGGGGATAAGCGGTCGGGCAACGGCAACATTGGAGTTAACATTCCATTTTAAAAATAATAATAAATATTTATCAAAGTTTAAAATTTAAAATACATATAAATTATTAACTTATATTAAAATTAATAAATTCCGTAATCTCTTAGCTAAAATATTATTAATTAAAGATGTGAGAGGAAAAATCACTTTTCTACCTTTAAAGGACCTATGAAACATCTGTTTACCTAAACAATGCCGTCAATCAGTATTGAAAAAATTAAAGAATTGTATCCAGCTACTACTATCTCTTCCAAGAAAAATCTAAAATTAAAGAATTGCTTCGCTCTGCAAAGAAATATCTAAAACAATAGTTACATCAACATTTTTGACATCTTTCGCATTCATATGATCATATCGTTACGTTAAATCTACAACAATCATATGCTAAACGCCCGGGACCTTCATCTAAAATAAAATTCTATTCCACGTAATAAACGTATACAAAACGTTCAAGACCTACATCTCCTCTCCAGGTTAATAATCACTACGTAAGGTCAATTCCCTGTATTTCACGTTAGAAAGAAAACGTAGGTTCTGTCAGCATCCAAAGATCTAGAACGGTCAATTACCTCCTTTAGGTTAATACCCTCTATTCTTCAACGTCGTGGCCGGAACATTACTTAACTGACACCACGTACAAAAAAGAAAAAGTATATTACGTCAACGTCGACAAAACTAGAACGGTCCATAACCTTTAGGTTAGGTCAATACACTCTAGCCTTCAACGTCATGGCGGGAACATTACCGTCTCGATACACCCCACTTCTCATCCTAGTGATCATTACTGTCGCGAGAAAATGATATAATATGAATCCCGTATCTACTCCTTCTCTGAGGTCAGTGACCGAAAGGAGGTCAAATACCTTTGATAAAGAAAGTAAAAAAAAATAATTGAAAGAAGATCAGATAAAACGAAATCGTTGTATGATTGAAAACTTTATCTTTTTGAAAAATGAGTAGTTAATATACTTATTCCTTTTAGCAATACTAAGAAAAATCTTTACTTTCTCGGAGGTTACTGACAGAAAGGAGATAAAATACCTTTGGTGAAGAAAGTAAAATTCTTTAATTGGAAGGAGATCAGATAAAAGGAAATCTTTGTACGATTGGAATCTTATCTTTTCAAATATCTCGTTAACATACTTATTTCTTTCACCAATACTAACTAACTAACTAACTAACTAACTCTATGGCTTATGGAACTCGCAAGTTCATCGCCGCAGTAACAAACGTTCGCCATTGGATTCTATCCTGGGCAGTATCAAGCCAGTTTTCATCACGAACACCTACTTCTCGAAGATCTCTTCTAATATTGTCCTCCCAACGACGTCTTGGTCTTCCCAATGGCTTCTTTCCATCGGGCCTTCCAACCAGGATAGAATATAATCTTCGTTTTTCCCCCATCCGAGCTACATGCCCTGCCCACCTTAGTCGTCGCGATTTCATTATTTTTACAACATCTGGTGAATCGTACTAAGAAAAATTATTTCATTACTGGAAAGAAATATTCTGTGTAAAAGAATTTGCATTTTAAGAAAGGCCGTTAAACGACATTGTTATTTCTTTCAGCATCAGTAAGTGAAAATCTTTCATTTAGAGAGCAGAGACAAAAAAAATATATTGTGTAAATAACATTTTATATTTTTTTAAGAAACTTGTTCTTTCTATTTTTAAAGAATAGTAGAAGAAAAGTTGTGCTACAATTTTATGCCTTTTCATCCTCTACTATAATTTATTGTAGAAACTCATAAAATATAATAACGCAGTTACTGTGTACATGAAAAGTAAACCTAAGAAATTTCAGTGTAAGGGTCTAAACAACGCACAAGGTGATCGCTTACTTATAAACCGACCTAAAATATTTCTAATGCATACACAAAAGAGTTGTTAAAAGTCCAGTAACGCACTTAGCGCTTGTAACGCATGCAAAAACGATCGATCGCATTAAAAGCGACCCTTAGAAAATTTCAAGATTTCTAGGAGTACCACTACTTAGCGGATTTTTTAATATTAAAAACATGAGAGAAAATGTGATAGTTAAACTTAAAATTAGTTTCACGAGAATTCGCCTTTTCTGGGCATCCCCTTGTTTCCATGTACTCTTCAAATTTGTTTAATCAAAATTTAATTCAAGTCATTTTTAAAAAACATATCTTCTTCGTAGATATTAAACATAAATCAATCAGAAACGAAGAAATTTACATTTTTCTGCCAAGTAGCGGTAGTTATAGAGCGCTATCTGTTTCCGAATAGTTGTACTATTCGGAAGCTTTTAGTCGGTCACCATTTGCAGTTAAGGATTTATTGAATCATTGTATGAAATCGAAAACTTCTATGATGAGCAATGTGCTCATGCAAGATTTCCTTATCCTATTGCTTTACCAGACTACGTTCATAAGGACTTTTATCTGGTAGTGTATTAGATTTTTTTCTTTAATGTTTTTACTACTACTATGAGTGCACTTCTGATCATAAAATTTTCATATTCTACAGAGTGATAGAAAAGAGTTTAAATACTAATCATGAAGAACAGAACATGTAGAGACTAATTAAATTAGGAAAATCAACTTAAAGAAGGTTCGACTAGGAGGCATGAGGATCTAAAATTGTTCACTTTGTGTGAATTTTACCTAATATTTCCATCATGTCTGTTAGTTTTCTAAATTACCATCATGAGCTTTAAAAGAATAACAGTTTCATATTGCTTTCGAATGGAACGATAACATCATCGTTACTCTACTTCGATCATCCACAAACATTTCCAATTATCTCAGTGAATCCTTAATTTTTAGTCTATCAAACTTAAGAATATCCAAATTTTAGTTGTATTCGATAAACGAAAATGCCAAATAAGGTAGCGAAACGAATTTAGTTACTATATCACAGCTTTTTCTACACCTGCAATAAAGAAGAGTTGTGATATGTTATAAATGAAATTTTCACATATGCTGTATATAATAATAAATGTATTACTTTAGCCGAGTGATATCTAAAACGCAGCCATTAATGTTCAAAGAAACATTAAATCACACAAACATGCCCAATCTTTATTTGGATACTGAAGTCGACTCTGTATTACATTTGACATGAACAATAAGATCTGTACGTCTGCTGCTCGATCTTGTGAATTGCTTCTTGGTTACTTTTTGCGTATTACCTGTCTTCGTATCCCATCTCCTGCTTGGATGAAATCCCTACTCCGTCCTATGCTTTTCAATGTACACATGTGTTAAAACTATAGCTGCTTAATACTCCTGTTAAGTTCGTAACCAACTTTTGTTTTTGTATCCAAGACCTCATAGCAAAATACAAACATCTTGTTTTTACTGTTCAACAAAAGATAACAACTTTCGATTTTTGGTAGTTGCTAACACAATGAATGCTTTTTCGCCAAATTGGCTTATACGAAAAGAGTTAAGGTTTCTTCCCAGCAACATATACAGAAGAAACTACACTTTATAACTGGCTTCTACTTTTAGTTAACAATTTGAGGAAGTTTTCAAACAGAGCGTTTATATTTTCTTGGTTTCCCGACTCTCTTGTGAAAGACTGTTTAGGTTATCTATTAATGTGATCACTGATAATACATTAAACATATATTTCACCTTGAATGAATGACTAAGGCATAGAAATAATGTACCGACTCAGTATATTCTGTATAAACACAAATATGAAAAATTCAGAAGTCAGTAGCAGACCTAACAAGTATAAAGAAAAGTTAGTAACAAGGCTATACAAAGCATCTGATCACCGTTTAGTAAACAAGAAGCATGAATTATGACACTTTCCTGTTAAACATTTCATAAAGCCCTTCACAAGCGAGCCTCGAAACTGTTCTTTATTGCGTGAATACCTCTTTACATCCTGTGTGAACAGAGAGCTTTTTCATCAAGCGGGAGAATAATGGGCAAGTCTCTTTACGGATGTCTTAACTGAACAAGTACATAGAAAGGCAGACAGGTATTTAAAACGGCTTTATTTGCACGATATTATAGTACAAATAACGCCGGAGGAGACACACATTATAACTCCCACGTTCGCGGTAAAGTTAATACGTTGGTGCTAAAACAGTTCTCTTAGCACGTTTATCATCTCTTGCTTTCTCTTTACCAGGTCCATCGCTCTCCTCCCACTCTTCAATAAGTGAATGCATAATTGGTTGCTCACGAGCTATGAAATGAACAGAGCTTCTTTGTATGCCTTAACACAGTACGAAAACCAAGAAGTTATCTTCTATTATCTACATAGTTAACCTAAACGAGGGAAAGAAAGAAAGAATTAAGAACAGAAAACAAAGGACTTTATTTATTCTCAGTCCATGTTTTGTAAAGCTTCTAAGAAGGCAAAAAATCCTCAACAAAAATTTATTTTACCAGGTACACTGAGCATCTTTGAAAGTCGTTTAAAAAATAAGATCAGAGGTAAACTGGGAAATTTCTTGCTCACGTTTGATCATTTCCCTAATTTAAATTCACGTTTCTGACTCCAATCAACATTTAACGAATTTGAAATCATTGTTAAATAAAGTTAAATTTTAATCATTTCAGAACAATATGTTGCATAATTTTTCGGCTTTTGGTAGCAAAATCGAATACTAAAATCAATAAATTAAGGAATTGCATAAATATACCTAGGTATATATACTGTAGTCACATCAGTCTGTCACAGAAAGAAAATTACCAAATAGATACTTTGTACATAAAAAAAAAAAAGTTTGAAGCATAAATTAAGGAACTCTCTGACGTCTAAAGAAAGTGGCCGGGTGGCTCCCTGGTGTACCCTGGCTTCATAATAACCCTCCCCATTCCATTTTACAAAGACCATTCAAATACAAAGAAAGTATATTCAAAATCTAACCTAGTGTTTACTGCCCAATTAGCAAGACGTTGCTCAAGTAAGTTATACTTAAATCCTGCTACGGGCAAATTTTCTATTGCTAAAAAGTTTCTCAGTGTCTCCTAAATCCCGCCAGCCGAATGTCTGGATGGGCCAAGTATAGAAACATAATCGTTGTTCCCCACAAATTGAGACTGGCTTACCATGTAGCTGCCAGTTTCCAATATAAATGAAATAGCTAGATAATTAGAACATTGATATTCAATACAGTTATGCCCTTTGAAATATGACTTTTTTCGGTGCCTCACTTGCTTTTTATGTCACGGGCCACTACTGTTCAAAAGTTACTGAATTTTATGAGAGAGGAATTATGGGTGACTGAGGCAGTCTCACCCGTCAAGTTCATTAGCTCTTTCTCTGAGTGTCTCGCGAACACAGTTTTCTGCAGAAAGCATTTAAGCGTTAAAAGTAAACTAATGCCTGATTGATTTTAAAACTTAGTCAGTTCTTAGACCACATAATTTTGTCAGCTATACTAAAAAATCACTTTTATAGGTCGTCCTAGTTAATGTAGTGTTGCAGTTCATTTTATAAAAAAATCAATTGTTCAAATTGCTTCCATTAGGCCTAGCTGTGCCAAGCTTGGCACAAATATTATTCGACACAATATAAAAACACTGAGAGGATCTTCGTTGCCAAATAACCAACTTACCAGTATTGCCAGCCTATTTTCTATAAAATTATATATATTCATATTTCTTCCATTATTTTAGTCATAGCAGTACAAAACTTGGCATAATCATTGTTTCTCTCAATAGGAACATACTACTGATATTCTTTCTGCCAGGAACCCAGTTGTCAGTGTTGCCAGCGCATGTCAAAATATATCTCATCAACCATACATGTATGAAGTGTCGTTCGAAAAGTAGTGCAAGTGTACGTGCAGGAACAAAGAAAAGTTATCGGGGCGGGGGATTTGCCCCCGTATACTTAAGTATTTTTTAATAGTCGATAATAAGCGTTTCTCTAACAGGAAAGACAAATTATAATAGCGAACAATTGTGTGTATTTGCAGATGTAAGTTTCTTAAGGAGCAAGGGGCCAGGGGGGGTTCGCCCCGATTACTTACATCTAAGTTCCCTAATAGTTGAAATTAAGGGTTCTATGAGGAAGAGCGAAATACAATACCGAACAATGGTGTGTATAAGCAGAGCCGAAACAGTCCTGATTGGTGTAATTGTGTTGCCAGCACATTTTTTTAATTAATCAATTAAAATTAAATTTCTTCCATTCAGCTGCATCTAACTGCGTGAAATTTTGCTTAAATGTCATTCGACACAAGTACTGTGGATTTTCCCAAACCTAAGCACTTAAGTTCTCAGTGTTGCCAGCCTATTATACGAAAATTAATGCTTGTGTGGCTACATTGCTACCAAGGACCGGAGCCTTTGCAGTTGTTAGTAGAATCGAAGCTCTAACTTCTTTTAAAATGTGTTTTCTAAAAAATAAAGCATTCAAATTTGGCCGACTTTTCAAGATTATAACTTTTTTTTTTTTAAGAAAAAAGTTACGGGCTATATAGTCTAAACCGATGACTGGTCGATAATAAAACTTGGTCAAATTTGATAAAATATGAATGTCACAACTATACTGAAAAATAACTTACATTTAAGGAAATTACATTCAAATATAGCGAACTTTTATAAAACAAGCAGCTTCTCATTGTTGTTACAGTGAAAGTAACAGTCAAGGGCGCCGACCCCGTGGGGTTAGAGGGCCCCTGCCTCCCAATGTTAAAATGGGCTCCCATTATGTGCGGACCCAAAATGATAAGTTGTAGTCGGTTGTCCCAGAGACGTATCCAGAATATATTTTCGGGTGGTGCCCAAAATTAAAGAGACTTAACTAGTACTAGTCGAGATATAAGTGACTAAAATGCTCATGAACTGATATTATTCGAAAAATATGATTTTATGTGAGCAGATTGTTCCAACAAGCGTCCCTAAACCCTGGAACGTATTTGAATATTTACACGCATCTTGAATTTCAGTTTAATTTTTAAGACATTTAGGCAACTTAGCCTCATGTCGATTTACATGTATCTGGAAAGGAACTAAATAGAATACTCAAAATGTGGTTTAGTAATTTTCTGCTTCATATTCTAGCTTGAACAATACAAATAACGAAATTCAAAAACTGCATTTTTAGTTACTTCGGAACGTCACATGAAAAATAATTCAGAACACAGCTTTTAGACTAATTAGACTAGTGCTATTTTGTGAAAAGTTGAATGTAGGATGCATTTTTGGTGAAAAGCAGGTAAAGTGCTTTTTCTAATCGATTTTGGTGTGTTCAACTTAAATATGTTGTTTACCACGCAGGTGCGTGCCATTTCCATGCTGTGGACAAGAAAAACAAAATTTCGGCTAAAATGTTTGAAATTTTATTCTCTGTGCATATGAAAATTTAAAGTACTTGTAATTTACAAAAAAAAAAAAGCGTTGTTACGTTAAATATGTAGTTATTTCCTAAATTTTAATAACTATCGGTCGTATTTGATATGTCTTCGACATTATATTTATCTATTTTTATAAAAGTAAGAGATTCCTATATCCAAAATTTTCAGTTTAGATACGTATCCTGCAGGTACATATTAAATTCTGAAGATGAAAAATGTTACAGCCATGGACTGTTAGTAAATTATTTAAAGCACAAGCATTCTATTAGTCTTCTTATCATTTTTAATCCATAACCACCTCTACAAAATAATTTAGTGCTCGAAGATCCACATTTATCATTCATACAGTCTCTTTCAGTAACTCTGCATTTGCATATTGAAATACACTTCAAGTTTCCTTTCTTGGAACTGCAGTTATTAGATTTGCATCCAGTAGAACAGCCACATGAAATTATTTCTACACAGGAACTTGGCATTGGAGGTAAGGACAGTAATCTCGGCCCAAGTTTTCCATCATCCATAGTCCAAACCCATTTCATCAGGTGAAGGCAAGTTGGGAAAGTTGGATGTTGCCTATCTCCAAACAATTGCTTGGTAATTTGCTCTTTGTATGTGGAATGTATGGCATCACTTGGTTGTTCAGGTTGAATGGTTGGAGGAAGGGCTTTAGGAGCTTGATATTTATGAAACAAAGTTACTCTTGCCTCATCACAAGTCTCTTCCTTTTGAAGGTTATAAATTCTACATACAATAATTTTCTGCTGATTTGAATGTTTCTTCCTGACGTGAAGAATTGTTACCGCCAATAAAATTCATTTTATGTTATCTTACCCTGAAGTGAAGCTTTACTAAGGTTTTTTTGCATAAGCTTGTAATTTTGACAGAATGTTTTCCACGTTTTCTTCTTACCATGAACAGCAATGTGGGAAACAGTATCGCAGCCTGTAATGACATGAAATAGAATTGTACAACTCAGATCTTTTATCACAATGGACAACTTCTCACAAAGTATGTATATGATTAAGTGTACTATGGTTTCGCTGCTGTGCCCATTTTTAGCCACAGTTCTTTGCAATTTATTTTATTGTAATGCGCTATTAAAACTACTAAAACATCAGTATCTCCTGCTGAGACAACAACAATATCAGCTTAAGTATGTAGACAATGTAAAACAATTCTTGTATCTGCTTCTTCATGTTCGGTATCTATGGAACTTGTATCCAAATTTGGGTCTGAAGGTTTCACCGTGCCTTCTTCGAATAATCCAGAAACAATAATGGTTTTGTTTCCAGGAGCTTGAATAATTAGCTCCTCTGAAAGCAAGCGGACAAGATCAGCCTTATTTTCTGGAAGTGACAAAAATCTTTCCCAATTATTACGTACAGGAACGTCTCTGTTTTCAATCGATCTTCTAATGGGTGTAACTCCTTTGAAGCATTTCTGTCTTGTTTTGTTCTTTTATGGATTGAGATCTATAACGATCAAATACAATGTCCACTCTGTCGAAACTATCACCAAGAAGAAGTCCATAATTTACAAAACAGTCCGCCACATCACCGAAAGTTTTGAGACTACCTGTTTTCCCCATGGTCATCAAATAAGCTAAACCATCTACTATAAGACACGAGTTACCTTCTAAAGTCACATTTGGGAAGCAGGTTGTATAACTGGTCAATATATCTGCAAGAGCTGCCGTAATATTTTTTTGCAGATTCACTACCCTACCTACTTGATAGGCCATAATTACGCGGTGCAAAATACTTCTGTCAGTTTTTAATACAACGTTAAAGTGTTGGGTTGTTTAACAGTATAAAGAGAAGCGAATGTTAGTGCTTTGGCTTTCTTCAGTGGAGAGTAGAAACTCTCATGAGAAAGATTT
>JAGDQP010000659.1:35793-106552 GCA_022664845.1 Lepisma saccharinum | reverse complement strand
CTTTGGCTTTCTTCAGTGGAGAGTAGAAACTCTCATGAGAAAGATTTCCTTTCGGTAGGATTAGTTTTTTTCTAACAAATTCTAACGTTTGATCTTGACCTAATTTCTCGGCGTTGAGTAATGAGTCTTGAATTTCAGGTGTTGCCGTGTCCATTGTTGAAAGAGCATGAAGGTCAGATTTAGATGAATCTTTCGAGAAGACATGTAACTTTCCCATCCTACTTTCATCAGAGTGATCTCTCATTTGCCTTGCTTTAGTCAATTCGTTTCGAGTCATTTGATCATCAAGTCCAAGAGAAAACATTTCTCTTGTCTGGGATGCTATTTGTGCACGTAAATTATACGATACGAACCACCTACACAATGCTGAATATGACTTTGTAATTCCAATAATGCCTCCTCCTCTTTACCCTGTTGCATTAAGCCATTCTAGGCTGTGATTTGGATCAACTTCATTGAAGCTTTCATTTTAACCTTTAACAAACCAATTTCCATGTTTAAATTCTTGCAGTACTTCTTGAGGAAGATTATGTATCTCTGCAATATATATCACTCCCCATCTTGCGTAGTTAGTGTGGTCGTATCTGAAGAAAAATTGTAACATCTTAAATGCATATGTGTATAAATCCCATATTCCATCAATTTCAGCTCTTATGAAAAGTAGAATACAAACCATGTCCATATAGTTACATCAGAAGCGGTAGTTCGGTTTATCACTTGTGACGTCATCGAAGAATCTGGACACTATGCTGTGGAAATTCATTGTTTCTAATGAATCTATAAGACTATCAAAATCATGATCTGTTGTCTCATCCATGCAAGTTAACAAGTACTGACCGAGTTCATTATCATGTTCTTGGATGTAATTAAGAAGTTTTGGAAGGAGGAGTTGCCACAAAGCCTGCAGCGTAATTTTGTGAGCTCTAACTCCTTTGGCATAATCTTTTTCCGGATGCACATTTGTAGCTGTAGTTTGACTAAAGAGATTGCTTTCCACCCACATTTAGGACAATCCAGAATCTGACATATGCTTTCCTATTGCTTTCAAGAAGTTCATACAAATATGTAGACCTCCTAATCGTGGAATTAATATATTTGTGTCTTCTTCTTTCATTACAATTCCATAAGATGCGGAAAAAGGGCTTGATCACAGTCAATATTATATATTTCTGCTCGCAAAATCGTGTAATATGTACAATTCTTTTCACAATTGTATACAATGTATCAATGTGATGAGCTGGTTCTTGAGTAATAGGAAAGTACCCAAAAGTTGATACTACATGATTATTATGGCTAAGATTAACATTAAAAGCAGTCCAGTTTATCTTTGGATTTGGATTTTGCCTCAGTATAAAGAAAGACATATCTATTGCCAGTGCCTTCAATATTTGTGGGGAGTTGTTATTTGCAATACACCATTCTTCTTGAATATTTTCACTGAAGAATGGATCGCTAGAGGGTCCTATAATATTGACAGGATAGATAGCTGATTTTTCATCTGTAACAGACAACGTTGTATGTTTGCTTGGTACTACATCACTAAGAATAATGCTGGGCGGAGAACCACTTTGCCAAACAGCATACTGTGTTGCATGAAATGTGTTTCTTCCATCGAGTGTTCTATCATTAATGTCAATGTTGTCAGCAGTAAAAAGTAGGAATTTTCCTTGGTGGCATAACTTTTCCAATTACAGAGTCAGTTGAAGCTAATGTGCTTTCTGTTAACGCTGTATCTAATTTAAGGATGTCTTTATATCCGATTATATGACCAGCTTTGTGAAATAATTCCACTAACTATTTGAATCTTGTAGTCTGATGTAGAGTGCTTCTAAGCCCGATATGCTTAGGTATCCATCTTTTCCCACCACCGGCACTATAAATTGCACCTTGAGCAATACTAAGGAACCTAGAAAGTACGAGAAATTCTTGTGGTTGTTCCACATAAGACACATTTGATTCATTGTTTTTATCATTATCATGTTCATTTATGTTTATTTCTCCAGAACTCTCTATGAACGACTGACCACCTAAAATAATTTGCAAGAAAACGTACAGGCTATTAGGTACACATGCTACTTCATCTTCTTTTGTTACACTTGCACCATAGTATAAAGGATGAGATAGTATTTTTCGATTATTTTCACCTGAATTCCCTTCCCACCACCACCTGCAGGGACGATAGGGTGTCTTGCTACTACAGTATACTTTTCCAGATTGCAGGACATACGAATATCAAGTTTGAAATCGTTCCAGGTGTTCCTGAGTTAAGCTACAACATACAAATCGTTCCAGCCGTTCAAGTTCCATTAATAGCCTGTACCAAGCGCTGCAACCCCCACCCCACTTTTTCGTTTTTTGAAGGTTATGAGAAGTCGTAGGCCACTATCACATTTTTGGAAAGTGAGCAGGATAGAATTGAAGTACTATGATCTGAAATGATCAGTGCTTTAAACAACTTATTTTCCGCCCACATATTTGACTGTCCGTAAATTGTGACGTCATAGACTTGGCAGTCAAATATCTAGGCAAAAAGTAATCAGTTTACAGCATTGATCATTTCAGATCACAGAATTACTTAAATTCTATCCTGCCTACTTTCCAAAATTGTGATAGTGGCCTACAACTTCTTACAACTTTCAGAAAAACTAAAAAAGTGGCAGAGAGCTTAGTGAAGGCACTTATATATAACCTTAACTGTAATTTTGAAGGTTTCACAGTAGAATTTCAGCTTGGTAAACAAAATATTTCAGTTCAGCATGGTCGAATTATGTTTAAAAGCCTATTTATCTGCTTTTCACCAAAAATGCCTCCTGGTAGATTAATATGAATCTTTCTGAAAATTGGCACTAGTCTAAATTACTTGATGTTATTGGAAGAAAAATATAAGAATATTTATGTGCTGCTTGTTTTCAAGTACTGCACATTCATTCTCACTTGTTCGTAAGAGAAAAAAAAGTTTTAAAGTTTCACTCTAGAATAGAGCACGAACTTAAGATTCGTGAACTTTGTGAATCTCGTATATTGTGCTTTTGTTGGAGCTCAAAGGAAAAAGCATAAAAGTCAATTAAATTATATACCGTACCGGGCATATCTGTATCTAAAACATTGCTCCGTCCTACAGTGGGCTGAAATCCCAAAAAGCTGGTCAACATAGAAAAACATTGTTCAATTTGCTTTATATCATAGATAGGTTTTTGAGGTAACTGATGACAATTATGAAGTCAAAATTCAAAATGCCGGATCCAATATGGTGGGCAAATTCCTAGGTATAATTTCCAGAATTGACCATTTGATCAAGGGGTAGTTTTCCTTGTTAAAAGGCATAATGATCTGAGGTAACTGTTATCCCGTGCTTCAAATCACGGATTAAATAACTTTTTATGGCCTTATTTATTCACATTATTTATTTTCCATTCCAAATTAATCATAATTAACCTTTCGGAAATCTGGACATCTAATGGAAAACAGGTAAATACATCTTGCAAGGGCACCTAGGGGCAGCTGTTTTTGTGAATTCCATTATATTATAGTATTGAATGTGTCGCAAAATCAATATGTTGACGGAATTCTGTGGAATTCATAATTGTTTTTCTACATTTGTCAATCTTTGTGTGTGTGTGTCTGAAATTCAACGATAATTTTGTGATAATTTCAACTTTTCTTTTCAGTTTGAATTAGTTCAATTATAAAACTATGTACATTCATCTATTTCTTCCATTTCAAAAATGCAAAAAGTTAAAAATTAACTAAATTATCACATGGCTGGATCTTGACATAAAAAATGACTGGATCTTCCGCACAGTGCTGAAGGACGCATATATGTAAAATCCACACCAACAGTGTAAAATCTACACATTTTCACACACGAGAGCGAATATATACACATAAATTCCACCCCGCATGGTTACTTTTAAGAATTTACGAAACCAAGATACCGTTTAACCAAGAACGTACCTAGAAGTTGGTTTCGGGGGGGCAGCGCCTTCGACGGGGGTCCGAGGTATGTCTGAGTTTGAAATTTTATTTTAAATACATACAATTTTGCCAAAAATAATTTGATACTGATTTCACAATAAAATCTCAATTTCGTGGGTCCCTCCCCCCTCTTGCATACGTTCCTGCCTTTAACCATCCACGGAAGGAAGTATGCTATTATTGTATTAACGAAGAAAACGAAGAACATCTATTAGCAAAACATTCGTAATAAAATGACTAATGTCCTTGTGGTATACACAGTAGCTGTAAGCTTGAGTGGCAGTGATATTACCCTGGGAATCGGGTTATCCTCTCTCCCCTCCCCCACCCTCATCATCAATTTCTACCTAAAATCTATAGCATTTTGTGTATAATTTTAAATCTCCTTCTCATTACCACACAGCAAAATATGGCTGTGTTAATTCAACACTTTTGAATATACCAACCCACCACCACTTTTTTTTGTTAAATCAAGTTGATTTATGTACATAATAAACGATGTTGATTTCAGTGATTCAGCACAATGGTTGTATTGTCAATGCTGAGATAACACAATGAAGAATGTCATACTATCACCACCAGTATTGAACCATAAAAGGATCTGATTAAATCAATAATTAAAACACCCTTAATGGTACAAAAGACGGACTATTGTGAGTCTTTATTCAAGAACCAAAAATAACCACACTTCACAGTTATAAGCTACTTAGTAGTGAATTGAAATGAAGCACCAAAATCAAACAAGAAATTGAAATCTCTGGATCTCCCCGAAAAAATGTTTGGGTACGTCCATGTTACATAATTAAAATTACAGTGTGGGACGTGCTGTACAGGCATTTATAGCCTAAGACTGTCAGAAGTATGAGAAATGAAGTCTTTCCGCGAGCGCTTTCGCTTGAAAGAAATGAGGAACGTAGCGGTCTGGAAATTATTTTAGGCATCACCCCGCATTCACCTGATGAAACTTAGGAAAAACTTGGAAAATCTCAACTGCGACAGCCAAAGGCAGGCACCGAACCTGCGTGTCTTCCAGTACAGATCCGAGGTCCACGATCTTGTCCAGTCAACTAGGGAGGGACCGCAGTATATTTTCTATGATTACTTAGTGTGAGGTTAGCTAGCATTACTTTTTAAATTGTGAACTACAGGCGCTCATATAAAACAGGCAAACATCGAAAATATGTCAGAAGAACAAAAATGTAATAATTTGAATTTCTGACTTCGTAACACTGATTCCGTCAGACCTCCCCTGTGGGGGGTGTCACCCCCCAAATCCTCGAGGACACTCCCAAAATTAACATTTTTGTAGTGAAAAATCGATAGAGACTGTGCAAAGCTGAACTCATACCCTCTCAATTTTGACTTTACACCCCTAAACTGAAAATCCCGGCGAAATCCCTGCTTTGTAATTGCAAGATTGGCTATCATTAATTAACTTGCCTTCCATACCAACTGTAAAAATCGGAATTAAAAATTAAAATGTCTTAAACAACTGCACATAAGAAAGGAACAACATAAAATTCTAGAAAAAATATATCAGAAAAACCTGTGAAAAATAATTAATGGAAATATAAAGTTAAAGAACTTACTTGAACTGGTTGTCTTCTACATCTTGTTTGTGGTTGTCTTTGACTTCGTCTATAAAGAATTGCTGTCAGTAACTTATAACACGCACACTAAAAATCGATCAATAATGTTGCTAATTCTCTGATTTGAGTTCAGGTTTCGTAATTACTTCGAGGCAGAAAAAATAAACACTTAGTAATCGTCCTCTTGACATATATACAATACTTAAAATTTATATCAACATAATGAAAGCAAGAATTACAATTATGTATAATCGGCCAGTTTGGTTGGTATGAAGAAACGAAGTTACTTAAAAAATTTAGAATGTAGCATTGCTTTATTTGGATCGAAGGAAACGCACCCTCCCTGTTCGTCAATACCTTGTTTTGTGTGTAGAAGAGCGACTATTGTCTCTGTTTTCAACATGTTGCGATGATTTGTTTTACAGTTTTTCAGTGTGCTGAATATTCTTTCTACTGAAGCGTTTGAGAAGGGAAGAACCAACAGTAGCTGCATTACTTTTTCTAAGGTTTTCAAAAGCGTTATTCCCGCAGAATTTTTTGGAGAAAATACTTTTTGCCAGTACTTATCTCCTGGTAGAGACGGAAGAAGTTCATACGCTGAGAATTCCAATAAAGCATGATCTCGCCACTCCTGATCAAGTTCTTGACCATTTAAATACTGTCGTAAAACTGGAAATCTTTTGATTATCCCTCATAGTAATTTTATTTCAAATGTTTGCGCCGTTTGCGGGTCAACAATTGAGAGAATATCAAATAGCTTATCTTCCAGCACAAAGTCAAAACGTTTCTTGATTTCTGATACAAATTCCATGTAAAAATCTAAGCAAGATTTAAAGAAGGAATCCAATTCATTTCTTGGTAATTTGTCATCCTTTCTCAAATTAGCCAAACTTTCTTGAGCTGCAATGCCTAGGTAAATCTTTTACAGTTCTACGTAGTTACGCGGATTGTTATGTTCTATATGATTCGCATCCATTTTCTTCACATAATTAACATCTAAATAATTACTCAAAATGTTTTTAATAGTCTGATCAATTCGGGTTTAAGTCTATGGAGCATAGGAACTTCAGCTTGAAATAACGAATTATAATCCGCCAGCTATCCTAGAATATACGACATGAATTCAAGATATATGTATGTGAAAGGATTATCCATCGTCTGGAGCATATCTTCGGTGGTTTTAGACGGATCTTCAAAACACGTTTCCCTTAAGTATAATTTTAACACAGAATATTGTTCTAGTACTCGATCAACCAACACATGATTTTAAAGAAAGCAAACGTGTGATCGCAGGTGATAAAATTTTATGGATTTCCGTGTGGAAATAATTATGAAAATCCTTTAGCTTTATCTGTCTCGTATAGCTTCTGTTGAAGTGGGATCCCAAATCTACCATTAACATGAGTTGTTACAATATCAATAGTGAATAATACAATAATATTTGTTTGAAGGATTAAGCTACCTCCGCTTATTAATAACCACTCGGTGTGTTTTCGTTTGTCCCTTGGAAAGGGTTTGTATTATCATTTGCGGAACATATTGTTTGAAGTAAAGACTTCACGACGTTCGTGCTGTTCAGTCACAAACTTATAATAGTGATTAAAATTAATATCATTTTTTGTTCCATAATTAAAGGTATACCTCGAACTTTACAAACTTCCTCCATTTCACCTGTAACTAGATTATTTTTATTGTAACTGTAATTTTTTTGACCTACACCAATAAAGATTTGCATCTCCCACTCGTCATCGGTTTCACTAGTTAATTTCCAAGGTAATTTCCAGTATTTAACAACAACGGTTCATCTCTTTTCCGCACGTATATGACTGAGTCTTATCTTAGTGAAGGAGACGCTCCATACCTATGTCTAGTAATTCATAGATTACTATGAATATACCCAGGATGATATGAAGGCTTCTACTCCAACATTCGTAAAGACGGTGAATTTTCATTTTCAGAGTCCTTAAACGCCACTAATAATTTTTCTGTTATATGTATCACATGTTGCACTTCCAAGTCATGAGACCATAGATATTCCAGGAAGCTTTTTTGCATCACTCACAAGTCGAGTTTGCGGGAGATCGGTTCTTCGATTCCATTTTCCGGTTAAAGAATTCAAAAGTATTTTAGAAATATGCTTCACTCCCTGGTTAGGTTTAATCTTGTCATAGTCAAGACGTATATCTTCATGTTTTTATAATTATGAATATATTTTTGCTTTTAGTCTACCGAAATGCAATTATTAGGAAGACGACTGGCTTCTTGCTTCATTTTGATAAAACTACCCACATATGGCTAGGATGACCCCTCGGTTATTTCCATTTTCCACATTTCAAGCCTTTAAGGAATTATATATTCCTCCTCCAAGGTCATATGAAGTTCAGGAATACAAAATACTCCTTTATTTACACGTTCCTCCTGTTAGTTGTCAGAATTCACTTTCTCCATACAAGAGCGCCACAAACCAAAGACGAAACGTTTATGTGCATTATGTGGCAAAACAGGTACCAAGATCTTATGAGGGAGTACCTAAGAGTGAAAGAATCAATGAACATTAGCTGGATCAGACATTTTTTTCATTTATGAAATATCATTTTATCTGTCACCATAGGTTTCTTGGACATCACTTAGCGATACAATGAAGTTAAGTCGTAGTATGATTAATACTCCTCCTCACTACATTCATATAAGGTACGAAAGAAATCAGTACGCCCCTCTTTAAATGCATCTCTAGGACGTGAGGGATCTTCCATTTCAAAACATTCGTTTCTAATTTAAAACTCAATTTTGTGGGATTTTGAAAAAAGATATTCCACTCACATTCCCGGACACATGCAAGTTTAATTTTACAACTGGATTCAAGAAATCCATCTCTTGGCAAGGTTGCTCTGAATCGGTCCTGCAAGATACGCTATGCCGCTTATCATAAATGGGACAATGGCAAAGTTGAGTAATGCAATTATGCAAAGCATAGCAGATCTTTGAACTTCAAAATCCAATTACAAACAGAAGTATCAAAGGAATGACTAGCGGATATATCATACAAACGCGGACGCACACGAAAACTATGAAATTAAACCACCAGCTGATTTCACGGGAGCTAAGAGAAATATGAATGACGCAAGATAAGTCGAAACTTGGCGAGAAGAGTTAGTTACCTATATCTCATTTGTTTTAAATTGTATAATTGTATTGCATTGATGACGATGGAATTGGTGATAAATCTGTAATTCCTTTATATGTGATGAAACTACTGCGCATCTGTTCTACGCAGGTTACCTTTTTCATGGTAGCTTAATTAGATAGTTTTCGTTCGCGTCTGCGCTCGTATGATATATCCGCTAGTCTTGCCTTTAATACTTCTCTTTGTACTTGAGTTTTGAAGTGCAAAGACCTGCTTTCACTTTTGTAAGAATCTTTAACGATTTGCCGTTATGTTTCATGCTGTTCGTACAAACCGCTGCTGAATCTGGCTATTTCATTTTTGTGTGAAACAAGTCTTGTTTGTATAAAGAGTACGAATTGCCTTGTGTCTAGTGTTTTTGTTGGAGCTTACATGATTTTAAGAAATGGAAAATCCAATTGATGCTTTGCTTGCCGCTCAGGAGCTTCGAGGAAATAACGAACCAGGTCGTGTACTTGAGTGGTGGTACCATTTGTATTATTATAAAATCTTAGGGTTTCATCCAGCAAAACATGATTCCAGCATGTTGCTCCATCACCTGCTATATTACTATTGAAACGATGAGTAAATCGTGTTACAATTCTGTGTAACTCCACTGGACATTATTGATCTTGGACACTGCAGGTTTTTCGAAACTGTGGAAAATAAAGAACTGGTATGGACTTATTATTGTGAAATATTCATCGATCCTCAAGATACAATCAATTTTTTGCATGGATTCTTACCCTTGTATTGATGCTTCTATCGAAGTGGTCAATGATGACCCTTGTATGGAGGAGACCAGTGGTGACATGCGCATAGTGGAAAATGAAAAAAGTATGGATACCAACATTGAACCTGGTACAGAAAAAGATTCTAGTGAAGGTGAGATGCTTAATAATCGTGTTTAACAGTGGATGAAAAACAATGACGTCTATGATGTATTGTGCTCGAAAGGGTAGTGATTTTGAAATTGTAGGTGAATATGAAAACTTTCGAAACTTTGCTTTACGAGGAAATCAAATCACTATACTAGCAAAGTGACGCAGAGTAATATGTAAATAATTTATTTAATATTGCTATGGAAAAATTACGTAAAGATGTTCATCTCGATTCCAAAGTAGTGATTACGATTGAAAGCCCCACTAATAACGAAGGTAAGCCAATTTACATGCCGTGGTGAATCTGTGCATACATTAATGTAGAACATATCCTGCTTAGTATTGAAAATGTTATGAATTCCAACGAGACCTTGTTGTTAAGGGAAAAGGTGACGATGAAAGCTGATCTTTCGGATCTTATTCGTGGTCAGAGATGATAGGGTAATGAGAAATATTTGCCTTTGGAAAGCACACTACTTCAGCTGTATATTTTCCCGATTGTCTTGTTATAGCTGGATTGTTTTGGTATTCGCAAAACTACGCGCCGATAAACAATTTGATACTGTCAAGTATATGAAGAAACATCCCATCAAGTGTCTTGTGCATCTGCAGAATAGTGTTATCTTGCGAAAGTAGTTTTAATAATTAAAAATTACGGAAGTATTGAAGATCTAGACCGATTTCAGAGATATTATGGCAATGAGTATCAGATAATTGTGTATGTACGTGATCCAAATAGTCAAGAGTATACGAAACTGTATTCAGGACAACCAGCGGACAAGAAATTGTTTATAAGATATAAAGACAGCCATCATGATGCTATTGAAGCCCTTACAGGGTTTTTCATTGTTGTATGCCTAATGAAGAACGGCGATTCCATAAATGAAAATATTCATGTAGTCAATGTGAAGAGTATCATGGCGACATAATAAGTAATAATGCTAATTGTATAAAATGTCTGCACTGCCATCGTACATTTGCCAATCAGACCTGTTATGATCAAGACAAATTCAAAGCAAGTGGGAAACACTATCTTATTAAGTACAACTTTGTCGGCAGTGTCGGGTGAAAATCGATAGACGTAACATAAAAACAAAACACGTCTATAGTGAACATTATTATAAACTGTGATGAAACCCATCCCTGTTTTGTTAAACCAACGAAAGCAAAATGAATTGCGGATTTCTTGTATATTATATTTTATGGAGAAACAATGCTACTAGACGCAGATGAAAATGGGAAACTGGCTACATCAGGCTAACTTAATTTGTGCATCTCATCAATGTAAGGATATTGAACAATATTATACTTGTAGGGTTTGCAGCAATGTTGATAATACCTTTTGCATTTTATAATAAACAAACATTTCTGATCCATGTTCTAAGTTTCAGTAACTAGTATGTCTTTCAGATAACGGATTCGGTTTTGATACATTACTAGTCGTGCAGTGTATCATGGAAAAACCAAATTAATCGCCTAGCATTA
Source organism: Lepisma saccharinum (assembly GCA_022664845.1). Taxonomy (NCBI): domain Eukaryota; kingdom Metazoa; phylum Arthropoda; class Insecta; order Zygentoma; family Lepismatidae; genus Lepisma; species Lepisma saccharinum. The sequence goes on along the minus strand of JAGDQP010000659.1, from coordinate 95,459 downwards.
TTAGTCAAGGACAAAAGAATAATCAGTTAAGTGTGAATAATATAGTTTTCCCCGATACATACTTATTCATGGGAGTTAATTTATTGAAATAACAATCAACAATGCGATTGGAAGAAAATATCAAGAAAGGAGACTTCCCATTCTTATTTAACACTTCTAAAATCAGAGTTACGTTGGACTTTGGCAACATTGAGTATTTTGATATTGACTCCAGATTTCAGGACGAACAGAATGCAGTCCTTGCCTTTCACAAAGAAGATCTTTCTCAGGAGTCAACCTTTGGTTTCCAAAAAGAAATCTTGAAATATTGTAAGAATGATGTTATAATTTTGACTGTGACATGGATTGGATTTTCAAACATTATTGAAGAACAAACAAGTGGAATAGCGTTTCCAGCAAAGAAACAATATTGCCTCGTGTGCAATGGAGTGCTTTCGCTCATGCTTTCTCAAAGGAAATACCATTCCAATCATCCCGCCTTTACCTTTTCAGTATCAGCAAAGCAAAACGGCAAAACAATGGTTGAAATATATGAAATATAAAAATAAAGTTAAATTTCGAACTGCAGAAATTGGAGGTTTAAATTGGTTGGATATGACAAGAAAAGTCGTAATGCTTATGACTTTTACTACCACAAGAATACTCGCATTATTTAAATTCGCCATTATGCCATTGAAGATGCGGGACACAGAGTACCTTGCACAACCGATTCAAGTCAACTTTGGCAAGACAGCAATTTGTTGAATCCAATTATAAATTTAAAGTTGTATCCATCTGGAAATATGAGTGAAAAAAATTGGTTCAAACATCCTCCGAAATTCAGTTTTATAAAAAATGAATGTTGTGAAATGGAAAATCCCTTACGTCCATAAGACAGACACGCTGAATGTTTTCGAGCGCTCTATTAATGCACTGAAGACAAGTATTTAGCATACCTTGAAGTAACTTCACTCTATCTCTGAGTTATGTTCAAGAAACTTATGCGGACAGGAAAATATAAATTTGATAAAGGGAAAAACCATACCTCATCCAACAACTCTCCATGGATTGGTTCACTGTAATGTACACCCTCCTAAAGATCTTGATATATCCGCTTTGCCATATCCTAATGTTCCTTTCATTTCTTTATGGTACAGACAATTAATACACGGGAGTGGACTTTAGCCCTCAACTTTTTATTATAAAAGATAGTAACGTTAACAAAATTACCGTCCCGTGGGAAACTAATTACAGAGTTTCAGATAGAAGGATGACTTCTATAGACTTCCTTTTCTATTGGGTGCTCGGTAGGGGATCAGGAATGAAGGATTGGACTGGTTGCGTAGCAAACCTGGATGCCAGGAGGTTATACTAGTTGCGTAGTCAACTGAGTATGGGCTTATTTAGGTATGTGTTAAGTACATACCAGATGCATAGCCATCTGAATATGCTGGATGACACCAATTGCGTAGCCAACTGAGTGTCACGTGTTTGTAACAGTTGCGTAGACAACTGAGTACGGGCAGAAGTCATGCTTAGGTAAGAGTACACACCAATTGCGTAACCAACTGAGTGTGCAGAAAGGTACCAGATGCGTAGCCAACTGAGCACCAAGGAGTGTTCCAGATGCGTTGCCAACTGAGAACGGAGGAAGAAGAGAAGCAGATATCTCTTGCTTTGCGTTGGTCCATTTTACAGGTGTTTTTGGGGGGTGTCTTCGTTCTCATCCTTTGGCGAATTTAGCTACATCTGATGTTTACTTGTAGAGTTGACTGTCGTCTGCACTTATTTATGTGTCACTACTTGTTTACATCACTTCTACATAATTATGTTTGTCCTATAAACATGATTGCTTTATTTACGTAATATCCACGTGTTCAGAATATAAGCGGGATATTGCATTCCCCTCCCAGGGGCAATACGGTTCAAGAGTAAATGTTTTGTGAACTATTTTCTGGCTCGCTGACACATATTCCGTTTCTTAGCACTACATTCACTTCATCTTTTATGCATTTTATAGGTAGAAGTTTTGCATATAAATGGGTTCGCTCTGTAGAAATACTTGGAAACTAGTAGCGTTATACCACTGAGCATGCAGATTCGGCCTAATATATCGTCATTATCCTCGAGTCGGTGGGACGTATTAGTATTGCTATGATTGATTCTAATACTTGAACAATAGGCTACTTAATGTTCGTGTTGTTATAACATAGTTGAGGGTCGTTTCTTCGTACACTGATGTTGAGGTCTTGGGTGCAATGTTTAACTTGCAAGTGTTAGTTTCACTATAATTGTATATTTTTATGTGAAGGGACGAAAGCTTGTTCGTGATTTGTTCACTGAAGAGTACGTTCTTTGTATTACTTGACGTAGTATATAAATAATGAAAATTGTCATCAGGATTGCTATTATTTCAATAATACTAGCCATTATATAAGTAGGTATTTTCTGAAAAAAGATAATGAGTTATTTTGTGCTTTCAGCTTTTCTAAAACGGTAGTATACAACCCATGAAGTAACTGATAATAAGGTAAATAATATAATAAAAATAATGATTATTACTACTATGATGGCCCATGAACATGAAGAGTGTAGGTGAAAATCAGAAAACTTATCTGGCAATTTGCTTTTTCTCATGGTTTAATTGAGTTTGTAGATTGTCTATTCACTGTTGGAAGTTTTGGAAATTCATCGTAAAGTTTAATGATAAAGTTTCGGGTAGATTTACATATTCTAATTTTAGGTTAATCGTTCGTCTTGTTTCCAATTAGGTAGATTTAGGTTTTCTGTCATAATTCCCTCAAATTGACTGTACTGGAAAAAGTTATTTGTCGAATTGGGAGTTTTTTAAATATTCGATTATGTTCCCTTAAAATATAAACTTGTTTTACATTTTGTCGTTACTATTTGATTGTAACGACGAATACAGATGAGGCCACAAACCATTACACTAAGAAGTGGGAAGATGGGCAGCGTACGCTATCTTTTGTGTGGATTAGGTGAGTATTGAATTGCCTTTCTTTCAATTTTTTTGTACATGATAGTATAGTATGAAACTTGTGAGCTGCTTGTAGTACCAAAATATTTCTCCTGTCAGCGTTTCGTTCAGTCTTTTTTCTTCTTTGCCTGGTGAACAATGCCATCTACTATGTGTGTGAGTGAAAACTCGTGTTCACCTGTGAATTATTGTTTTCATTGTTGAAGATTGGATTAGATGGATCCAGAACCCTTTCTCTATCTTCTTTGTTCCACCTTCCTGACAAGTATTATATTGTCTCCTAAAATAGACTGAAAAAGGAGTCAATTTATGATTCATCTTTGTCGTAATAGAATTGTATTCTGCCGACTGAGATTTCTAGTTCTCGTTTACGAATGCCTTCTGGAAAGCCTATCAAATATAAATTATTAGTTAAATTATTCAGTAGTGTACATTTTTTAACATAGTGTAATGTCCAAGTTTCTGTTTTCCCTGACCTTCTGTTGAGAAAATATATCTTGACAGACTCAGCTATTGGAAATTCAGTCTGTCTGTGGACATCAAAAATTTTGTCTCGAAACATGTTGGTGAATAGTATTGGCTGCTTCGTCCCTGATTTTAGCTAGATTTTCCCTTGGTATTTGTTTACAGTTCGCTGCCGTTATCGTGTTATAACCAGAAAGAAGGAAAATCGGAGCTTCTTTGGAACTTTCTTGAGGAAAGATATTGTATACAGCCTTTTGCAGTTTATTTGGCCAGTCTTGCATGTTCTTTTGCACTTTAAATTTAAGTATTTGTTGCAGTGATTTGATGGCCTGTTCAACGACTCCTGTACGTGAATGGTTATAAGCTGGGCCGCATTTTAGTTCGATGTTGTATCCTTTAACTAGTGCTTTTACTGCCAAACTTATGTTGACAGGAGGGAGGTCAAGATGTAAAACTTTTGGCGGTCCGTAACAAAAAATATGTCTTCCAAAAATGTAGTGACTGATTCGATAGAAATGTTCTCTACTATTTTCGTAGTCATATGGCGGGTCATGCACTCAATTCCCACATGAATGTACAACTTTTATCGCCATACGGGATGGGACCGCAAGTGTCATACTCCAATTCATCGCTGATATTTGTATTGGATAATGAAGTAGTTCAGCCTGTTTTTCCTTGGTTGTTTTTTCAGTAACTGACATTCAGGACAATGCTTTCAATAGAACCCAATCAGTGATTTTATTTGAGGAAAGCAATATTTTTTTAAACAGTGTTTATATGTCTTGCCGAACGCAAAGTGACTACTGATGGGGTGTGCATGTATATCCTCAAATCATTATTTTGTTAGTTTCTAATGTACACATAAAAGGTATGTACATAATGTATACATACCTGTCCATGACGAGGTCTTTTTTGTATACGATAGAGAACTTAGCCTTTCATTGAATATAATTGTAATGCTCTAGCAGCAATTAGTTTGATAGGTTGTACCATGTTAAGTGAATCTATTATGTCTGAGAAAAATGGTCATTTTTCTGTTCTCTAATTAATGTTACAGTAGAGAAATTATTTTGAATGCAGAAACTTTCGTCCAATGTATAGGAACGAAAAACGAAATCATGTTCTGAAGTGGTCACTACGTCAGTAGTTTTTTCTCTATTTCGTATATTTCTTGTTTCTTCTTCCTCTTCTTTTTTCTCTTGCATATCCTCTTCTTTCTCGATGTCGTCCTTTTGTTCTAGTCGGGATATTATGTAGGATGATTGGTGGGTGCCACTTCGGTACCGAACTTCAAACTGGCAGTCGCTTATATATAGTCCAATTCGATGAAATTTTAATCGACTTATCCGGTTGTTCTGCAGGTTGACCAGTGCGGGGCTATCGATGTACAATATGATATGAATGGTCGAGCCATTATAAAGTATTGAAACTTGAGTAGGCAATATAAAAACGCACACAGTTCTTTAGCCCAAGTGCTGCTGTTTCTTTCTGATTACACAGACGTCTCGAACAGTACGACACTACTTTTTCTTCGTCATTTTAGGGTTATATGTTGCCAATATGCCCCCACTTGGATATTACTTGAGTCAGCGTATACCCTGATCTTGAGGTTGTCATCAAAGTGGCTTAAACCTGCTGTATTTAAGATATCATCCTTTATCTGGGTAAATACCTTTTCCAAATCATCATTCCAAGTGAGTTTATATTTCCTTTAGAAATAATTGCTTGCAGGCTCTCTATTTCCTCGGTATAATGATTTATTTGATTGCGCACGAACGAACACAACTCGAGAAAAGACCTAAGGTGGCATCTAGTTCTATATCTCTCATAGCCTTGTATCTTCTACGTTTTTTCGGAGAAATTGAAATTTTTGTCCACTGACCTTATGTCTCAATACGTTTAATTCTGAAAAAATAAATGACACTTTTGAGGTTTTGACCTGAAATTATGTTTTCTAAGTCTTTTTAGAAGTCTTTCTAGAAGACTTTCTAGTGATTATAAATGTTTCTTGCCAGTTTAATCGCTGATCACAAGATCATATGCATAAGATGTAATAGAGTCTGGTAATCCCTGTAGTAACATTCTTGTTGCTATTGAAAGACTTCTAGAAGAGAGGAGATCAGGTGACCCATAGTACACTTTCTGAACTGATATATTTTCTTAGTTTGCGGATTTTCGAAAGACATTTAGTTACTAGGATGAAGCTCAATTTGAAAATATTATGCAGAGATATCTAAGATTGAAATCAGATTTTTTCCTAGTAGACTGTTCAAAACGTCCTTAATTGATAGAAACGGTATGGATAAATATCGTGTATATTTGTTACAAGCCTGCAAATTTAATACCAGGCGAAAATCATTTGAGCCAGGCTTTCTCACCGTGATCATGGGGGACGAAAATTCACTTGTAATCATCACTTGTATTATATTTGCCTGTATTAATTCTTCCAGTTGTTTTTCAAGTTGTGCTCTTGAAGCAACTAGGACAGGGGATGATCTTTGATGGAAAGAAGCTGATTTGTCTATACGTACACAATGACCGTTACCTTCAAATGATTCTATGTCACTGGGAAAGTAAGAGAAAGTATCTCTATATTTGTACAAAAGTTTATGAATTTGATCCTTCAATTTTGCATCAAAATTTGGGTTTATATCAAAAGCAGATATATTGAAGTAGTTTTCTGTGAATTTCAATCATTCTTCAATTTGTTCTTTTGTTCTATATTTATAGACATTACCTAGGTCTTCTACCTTCAGATCATCCATTTTGAAAGAGATTTCTTCCAGGGGTTTGTCAGTATATGCTACTGGAATGTTCTTTTTAAATTTATTCTCTTTGATGGTGGGGTAATTACGAGAATTGTACATTCATGTGTTGGCATTTTTAATGACAAATTTCTCCGACCGTATTTATAACGTAATGATTGCAGTAAATGAACATAAATAAATGCTGATTGTTGTTTTTTTTTTCTAATTTATTGACTCGTACAGGAAGAAAAAGTAGCTCTTGGCTGGTATTTTTAAGTGTTTAGTAACAAAGACATCAGCAGAATTTTGCTCTTTCACTTCATTTATGACAGCTTGTGAAATTGAACTATTTCCGCATCCTTCATTTGGAAATGCTAGTGCCCTTGGTTTCTTATAGGAAGTTATAACATTTTTCTCTAGGTCTAATTTTGCTTGTAACCTCTTAAATCCTGGCCAACGAATGGGTTTAGATTTTCCTGCTCAATTATACTAAAATAATGAGAATACAATGTGTTTCTAATTTTAAATTTGATCAGAGTTATATAGTTCATTTGGACTATTGTTCCAGCTATACCTCACACGTTCGTGACATTAGGTATTAAAGTGCAGTTTCTTGGTATTTGATTCCTAGGCAAATTAAAATAGTGCTTGCTGTGTATATGATCGTTGGTATAATTTCGTCACGTTAATAATAGATATATTTTCCTTAGTCTTCTATTTTATTAGCTCCCTGTTTTTGTTAATTGACCAGAAAAAATCGTAGATTCAGTTGAGGCAGATCCTCTTGATTGAAGTTTAACCTTCTTTTTGCTTGATGTAGATTCTATTGATTGCAGTTGTCTTCTCCCTATTTGTTACTGCTTGCGGACGTGGACCTTCTATATCATTTTGGGTCCGGGACGCCATTTCTAGTTTTACGAATTGGCGTCCTTCTTATCGTTATGGCAACAAATTTGTGAGGAATGAACTCTTTTAAAACATATGGCGCATACAGAAACAGTACCAGGTTCGTTTTGGTTCTTCTCGTCTCTATCCTTTTCTTGTAGTTTTGTTTCCCCCTTTATCTCCACTCCTTTTATTGTTACAATATTTATTATTTCCATTTTTCCTGTAGGTACATAGGAAATAATTCTTTTCGTATTTGTTTCATCCCATTGTTTCAGGGAGACTAGATCCTCAAATAGCATAAAAAACCTATCTAGGTCCTCATTAATATGATTGAAAATTTTACCAAGTGGGGAAGGTTAAATGATTGTTTCGATGGAGTTGCCATTCTGTCACCACTTCCGCTTGTTTGTTTCTTTATCAAAATTTGCAGTTCTACAACCAGACCTCGTATATACTGGCATTTATCCATTAAGAAAGAATGCTTTCATTATTTAATGCCTTTTTTCTAATTCCCTAACCTAACCATTATTAATTTGCCCTTGTAATTATGAATCTCGTAAATGTCAGACAGTGATTTAAGAGAAGAAAAATAGTTACCTGACACTTTTAAAAAATGCTCTTACTTTCGGCTTTTTGTGCACATTTAAGGCACTTATTCTTTCTTCCACCCTTAGAAATGTGTAGACGACGCATCCACCACGTAATGTTCCTTTGATTTCTTTATGGTAGAGACAATTAATACACGGGAGTGGATTTTAGCCCTCAACCTTTTATTATAAAAGATAGTAACGTTACAAAATTGCCGTCTCGTAGGAAACAAATTTCAGAGTTTAAAGTAGAAGGATGAGTGTAATGGTATACCCGCTTTGCCATATAATGCACATAAACGTCACATCTTTGGCTTGTGCTGATTATGTATGGAGTAAATGAATACTCACAACTGTTCACATATGACGTTGGAGAAGGGGTTTATCATTCCTAAAAGGTACGAAATTTGGTAAATCTAAATGAACGAGGGACTGGTCAAGCCATATGTGGATAGTTTCCTCAAAATGAAGCAAGAAACCGACGGTTTAAAAATAATTTGATTGCAGAAGAGGGAAAGGAAAAATACATTGACGATCATAAAAAACTTGTCTGGTGTATGAGAAGATTCAACCTAACCAGGGAATGAGACATATTTCTAAAATATTGTTGAATTCCTTATTCGGAAAATAGAGGCAGAGAAGCGATCTCCCACAAACTCGACTTGTGAGTAATGCAAGAACTTCCTGGAAATTCTGTGGTAGCCTCACTTGGAAGTGCAACATGTGACACATATGAAAATGAAAATTCACCACATGCCTTTATGAATGTTGGAGTAGCAGCCTCCATATCGTCCTAGGCTAGGTATCAATTACTAGACTCTGCAGGTATGGAACGTCTCCTTTACTGTGATACAAACTCAGTTATATTCATGCAGATAAAAGATGAACCGTTGTAGTTAAATACTGGAAATTACCTTGGACGATTAACTAGTGAAATAGAAGATGGATGGGAAATGCAAATCTTTATTGGTGAAGGTCCAAAAAATACAGCTACGATAAAGGGAACCTACTTAAATGTGAAGCGTATGAAGTTTGTAAAGTTCGAGGTATAACTTTTAATTATGGGACAAAAAAGGGTACTAATTTTAAGCATGATATTTGGGAAGTCTTTAGTCCAAACAATATATTGCGCGAACAAGGATAGAAAATCGTTTCCAAAGGACAAACGAAAGTTCAAAAGAAAACTTGAATTTTCCCTATCGATATGGTAGCAACTCATGTTAATGGTAGAATATTTACGAAATGTAAAATTACAACATACAATTTCCTTTTTGTGTAATAAAATACATTTTTCTACAAGATAAAATCATGAAATTTTGTAATTTGCATTTTTAGAAACTATGAAACATATTTTGCTGCGAAAGTGAGAAGGGTTTGGAAATCGATTTCTTATTGTAAAATGGAAGATAAAAACTGAAAAACGTTGTTTTAAACAAAGAAATATAAACTTTTTCTAAATTAAAAAAAACTGAAATAAAATTTGTTGTCAATGGTTTTGTAAATGGAAAACAAAAAACTGAAAACGTTTTTGTATGCTTAAAACTTTTTGTAAAACGGGAACAGAAATAGATTTTTCGTGTGAACCGAAAACAAAATGTAAAACAATGTTTTAATAATTGCAAGTTTTTAAGCAAGAAGTTGTTCATTCATTTGTTACCTACAAAAATACAATGACCTCCACCCTGCAAAATAGACTATAAGATTCTGTATAACACTTTCATGATACCAGGAAGAAAATGAAAAAAAATTGTTTGCGTTGAGTTTTTGTTACACATTTTACAGTACACAAGAAAAAATGTAAATGTAATACTTTGCATGACTTCAGTTTTTTATTATCATTTCTATATCGCCTGCAATCACAATACTATTACAACTTGACTTTTTATTACAGTGCTGTTTGTATCACTTGATTGGAAAACGTTTAAGAAATAAGCAAGATTGTTCATTACATTCTATTAATTGTGTGTAATGAAAATATTTTCTTATCACTTTAAATGTTCGAGACACAGAATTGTATAATTATATCTTATTTATGCTCAATAAAAGTTCCTTTTTACTATAAAATCGTTTGTTTTACTTCAACTACCTCACAGACAACACCCAAAACAACTGTGTAACCAGTATTTCGTCTAGAGTTTGTCCAGATATTCAGCAATTGTAACCACTTGTTATATGTTTTCAAAAAGTTCTGCAGTATATGTCCACCATCTCCATGTATCTCTATAAATTTCCCGCAGATTTCGTAGCATATACCATAATACGATAAAGTCTCCAGCACCTCCTGTTCGATGGGTTCTATGGACATGTGAATGCAATCGTGGCATCCTGACTCGTTCGGGGTATATGTAAACACCCATTGCATATTAGTGCTATGCTTGTTTTCCAGTTTGTTCTAATATACAATCAGGACTCACTTTTATACGCGAGCAATCACAGATCGCTATCGTTGTAGCAACTAGATTCAATACAATTCGTTCCAGAATTTTATTAACTTTCCTGACAAATCAGAATAAAGATTATAAATTGACGGTTTTAGTCAAAAATGTATGTATATTAACCTATTTGGTGAAATTAGACACAAAGCGTGAAATCTAGGTTAGACGACTCAAATAGTGTAAAAAGTTGAATTTGTTAATTAATTTGGAGGTAGGCAACACTTCTGATTAATAAGATTGTAAACCTAACTGATTGCTCCATACTCAGAAATAAATATGCTATAAATTTTGAATAAAATAATTTAATATTTAATAAAATAATTATGGGTTAGTAACACTTGTTAATTTGAGTGTGGCAACCCTTGGACACACTGCTTGGCAATAAAATTCCTCTGTTATATATTGCATCTTTTATGTGTAAAGATGGGACATAATATGGGATCTCAAAAAATAAAATAATAATTCTGGGTTGACAACACTTGATGACATGAGCTTTACGTCTGTTGGACACAATCATTTGCAGTACAATGTCTTTATTATTATATATTGCAGCTGGTATAAGTAGTTACGAAATAATTCAATTCAATTCAATTCAATTTGTTGAGCTTGTAATATTTTAACGTATCCAAAAACCTTCACTTTTTCAGTCAAGCCAGTTACTTCCCTCTCCTCTCCACCCTCTAGTCTCCTCTGAAACTGTAATTTAATAAGATTTCCAGTATAGTTATAATTCATATAATATGCAGAAATAATAACAACATTATGTATTTGTCGACATGAAAATGTCCGTCTAGTATTTTGCACATGACGCTTAGTATCACTTTCTTCCCTTCTCTCTCACTTCCCGCTTCAGACTCAAGGAATATATACAAAAATGATACTGTTAGCAGGGAGGGACGCCATTTCTCAGTAGCAAATTCTTTATGTGTGCTGTGTTTACATAATTCATTCGGCTTGTGTGGTAGATAGATCTTGTGCCAAGGAAGAGACAAGAGGACATACAACGAAAACCCCTGTTTCCTTTTCCGTCGAAATGTGTTCCATCACGACCATACTCAAACTGTCTGGACTGGTGTGAATTTGTTCACAAGGTTAGGTGTCTAAATATATCACTGAATTAAGTTAACAAGATATGCAAAATAGCAATGGCAAATCCGCTACAAAAATACTCAAATGGCGCTGTCATCTACATTCCTAGCATTGGATGTGGCTAGGTAAATAAAAGCCAACCTACCTTCAAACAAAATACAATATAATTCCATATTCTTCGCATTGCAGAAGGTATTCCAAGCTGATATTCCAAGAAAACAGTTTCGAAAGCCTCTAGTTGTATTACAAGACACGTACATTTTGTACAGGCAGGGTGAAGTTAAAATGAAAACGTTTTCTGGTATACATTTAAAGAAAGATTGGCGTTGCATATTCCATTCAGAAGGCGTCAGGAAAGGCAAACCAGTACTATTTTGTCATTGTATGTCCTACTAACAGGTGCCTATTATGCACGAAAAACACTTAATTTGTTCCCCTAAGCAATACATCAAGCCTTCAATTCTGTTTTCTTCCTAAATAATGTGTTTTCCTGGTAACATTCTCGCAATCAATTCATTTCTAATACAATTATTTATGCAAAATGCATCCTTCTTTGATATATTTGTGCAAAATACAACTTTGTCATTCAAGGTTCACCTTTCTGCCTATAAATGTATTATCTAAAATTCGGTCAATGGAATCCCTTTAAAATAAAAAAACAAGCAATGAAACGCTTTCTGGTGACCCTATGATGTCAAATTGATCGTTTAAGTGTTAACTGTCCAGAAATATTTCTGAAAATCCCTCTTCAACTACTTCAAATATATTTCAAAGAGTAGATTTCTCTTTTCTCTCCTGAAATATTAATAAAATTTCATTCGATGCCGTCTCTTGTCAGTTATATTCCAGCAATCAAATGTCTACGTAGTATAATTCTCATGTTAACTACCAACACAATACGGTATTTTGACTTAAAATCGTGTTCAAGCTAGTTTAATACGTATTTAAATGTCATATATTAACTAATTTCTATTGCGAGCAACCTAGTCCTTGCTTCATATAACAAATTGTTCCCCTCGCTGTGTAACATTCAAACTAAAATGCTTGCTTTCGCGTCACGTTACCCTTCCAAAGCAATTAATATGAATTTGTGCAAGTTCAAATGAAATTTTCTCTTGAAATATTCACTAAATTTCATTCCAAGCAGTTCCCTTATGTTAAAATCTAAACAATTATGCCTTCATATTACAAGTTGAATGCTAAAAAACTTTGTTCCTTGTTAACTAATGTCCAAATTGCATTATTAATCACTTTTCAGATTGAAAATGGGAGTCACACACAAAACACTTGAAATACAAATAATGCATGCATCTTATGTATTATAAGGCCACAAATGATCCTAATAGTAAAGTATTTCATGTTTAAAATGCATATAAATTGAATGACAGACACTTGTTGTGTAAATTATTTACGTATTTTAGACATCAAAATAAACCTACGATGTCTATCTCACGAGAAAAAAAAAATCCTTTTCGACTATACAAACTACTCTAAAGATATACAGATTAGACTCTTACCCACTTAAATGGACTTTAAAACATGAGTAAGACTTCTTATTTACATTATTTAACCCTCACTTATGTAGCCCACAATAGTATTTTCACTTTAAAAGCGTCATCTTTAACATGCAAAACGTTTCTTGTACACTTCGGAAGATCCAAAATTTTCAATTACGCAAACAGTATCGATAGATAGAAATATTTCTAAATTTATTTATTGCTATAAATGTAAATATCGAGAAATATTACAAGTTACATAGCTAATCACATATATTTTAATATACTAATATCAAAAGTAATTTTTGTCTTCTTACATACTCGGTCTCAACAAAATATCTATTAAGGCGTTCCTCATACAACGTCTTGTCTCCTAAGCTTTAATCACTGTCTGTCGTCTTCTACAACTTATGTTAGGTTCGGTGTCTCCTTCTACATAAGTGACATGACAGAGCATGTAAACATTTTTTTACACACCCACACTTCCCAGGCCATGAATTTATTTTAAGGTCTTTAGACACTTCCCAGGCGGAACAGGTGTTAAACACTTTACAACTTCCTGAAAGGTAGGGGAGCAAATTCGTGGTGGTCCTCGGAAGACAACAAACACATTTAGTTGCTTATTCAAGTGTGGGGGAAGAAATTTTACGACTTTCATTATTTACAAATTTGAACTCATTTGATACCCGCTACTATTTTTAATTATACTCTTTTTCTTTATTTTATTCTTTCCCGGTTTACATTTTATAAACTTAAGAAGTATAAACGGGAACGTGAAAAAGTCTCCACATATTAGTTGCTTTGTGGATTTATCTTCTCTGACAGTAAACTATACGTAGTGATTCAAACATTGGCGTTCTGGGCTTCGAAACGCAACTTCAGAGACGTGCAGGATCGAGTCTCTCTGCAGACCATTCTAATTGAGGCTTCCAGCACTATGCTCGATAACTGCCTCCATTTCACATCGAATTTATTTCTTGTTCAAGGCTATAAATCAATATAAATTCAATGGAACGGAAAAACAAAAAAATATATGACTGTATAAAGTAATATATACACTACATGGACAAAAATGTTGCTATTGCATTGATTATTGACTATTTAATGTATTATTATCATTGTCCTTTGCATAGCTCGTAAATAACAGTATAATTTTACGGCACTCGATGAGAACACAATGTCGATGTCATAAAAATCTCATGCAACGCAGGCAGCGATCGCATATATAAAATTCACCATAAGAAAATCGGTTGACGCGTGCAACGCACGCAGTGTGTAACCGTCCTAAGAAAATTGCCAAAATAATGCGATTAAGACTACTTAGTCAGTGTTTCTTCTCAGCTGTAAGAAATTCTGTTTCCTGTATAAACAACATGGGAGTTCTCTTCTGACATCAAAAACTATAAATATCTGTCAAAAAAATGATATCATTATTTTAATTGATTGCTGTGATTTGTTAAAAGTAGTACAGCATCCACATTTTGAGATTCTATAATTATCAATTATGAACATTAAGAAGGAATATTTCGGTATAAATTTTAGGGGGTGGAGAAATAAAAGAATGTGGCTCTCTTAAATTTTCTTAAAAATCTTATAGACAAACATACCATTTTTTTTTTTTTTTTTTTTTTGCTTGAGAGCTACAAATTTTTCTTGAACTATATGAATTCAGACGGAAAAGGCCAGGAGTACGTTCTGTTTAAGGACCTCAAATTTAATTTTGTGCAGCCGGTCCCTGAAATCAGGTCGAAAAATTTTAATGTGTTTCTGTTTCTAAGTACGTTAGTTTAATCTCAGATTTACAGTGTATTTTGGAAAGTATTTTTGTACTTTTAAAGTACGTGGAAATCAGATATTGGCATTTTAAAATCTGACTTGTGAGAATAAGACAATAACACCATTGCAGTCGAAGCTATAAAGTGCAAGATTAAACGAGGAATTTTCTTTCCTCCTTGCAACCTTGCTGAAAGTATTCTTTTACAATTCTTACCGCGAACGGACCCGCTTCTTTCTGAATGTGGCCATTGGGACTCATTCTTCACCAGAAAGCAGGAGCTACCGTGAGACAACGATTTGCCTCCATCTCTAAGCTTAGAATCCGAAAATATAGCTAATGCAACTTCGATTGCCGGCTTCAACATTTTCTCTTCTTACTTTATTAGAGTAAAACCAAAGAAATAAGTGATAAACTGAAAGTCTCTGTGAACTGTATTTATATCTCAGTGCTTGACAGATTTCTTTTTATTTCGGAGAATTCAGAGTTTTTTAAATCCAAACCAAGAGTTTGTCTGTCGCTACATAGTTTCATTTCTTATCTTCTCTACTATATTCGGACTTCCAAGTTTAAATTTAAAACTGTACGGTAGTAGTTAAACAGACCAAAAAGCATTTAAAACATGACAAATTGACTACCTTTGCAGGATATTCCTTCACAAGCATGATTAACCTTTTCGAATGTAAGCTATATAATAGTACACATCTCTTGTTTTGTTATATGATAGGTTATACTCGATAATTATTTAGTGTTTTACAATAAAACAAATATTTTTGCTATAAAATGATATTATTACATCCTATATGTAATGAATACCCCACAAGACACTATATCTTACTGGAAGTCATAATTACATACTTTTAATTACTGGTCCTTCAGCCCTATTGCCTGTGTTCAATGAATAAAACAGGGGTATTAGCTGCTAACACGTTACAATCCAGTTATTATGGTAAATTACTATACAGTTGTGTCAATTCATTAGTGCAATATCAATCACTGAAGAGCCTTGTACACTAATGAGAGTAATTCATTACCGTATTTATTCTTAAATAACAAAGCATTACGTTAAATTAGACCAGGAACATTGCTTGTAAATCAAATCATATAATACAATATGTATATACGGGAAATTTAAATTTTATTTGGTTATATTTTGTGAATATACTGCTTTTCCGTGATAAACGCGGATATCGAACACCTGTCCTCCTTACTGTGTGATGCTATACACACAAGTTTGCTAATGATTATTCTTAATAAATGTTCAAAGATAAAGCCGTCACACAACAATCGCAACAACAATTTAATCTGTTATCATCCTTAGTCATTTCACAAACATACACACAGATAAACAAACAAAATAGATGTAAAAGAAAAATAAAGAAAACGGAAGCAAGAAACGATATTATAATATAAAATCAGTTTGCATTTCTTTTGCATTTTAATGTTTCCTTTTTTTATTCTTTCTTTTTTCTAGTTTTTTTCTTTCCACCAGATGTCAGGTAGTAGGAGGATGTGGTAGTTTAAACCATTTCTGTATTCTTCTTCTTCCGATGTAGTGAAGTACACAGATACAGAACTACCCCCTACAGTGGAAGCAATTTTGAAGAAGACATTCTATGGATTTTAATAACCAAGCACACACGTACACGCATGTAGAGGGAACACAAGATAAATAATGACTTTCTTAAAGTTGTGAGGAACGAAACATACATTACGCATATCTTTGCATGTCATTTCTTTTCTCTTTTCAACGCAAAGAGGAACCATGAATAGACAATGATGATAAACGATAGAACAGACAATTACAGAGAACAAACAATATAGAGTTTGTTTCAACAATTAGAGTTTATGTCGAGACTACCACGAATGAAGCATAGAGTGTCAGTTTTTGTTTAAAAAATACCAAACGAACGCTTCAAACATATATTAGTGGCGTAATGTTGACCTAGGTCCACGACCTCTACAGTCTATCGAGGATTTTGGTTTTCTTGGACACAGTAGCACAAGAAAAATGTACAGAATGTATTGTTGAACAGAGAAGCGAGCCAATAAAGTGAACTAATCTACGAGAAGAGCAGGTAAGGACCCAGATAATAGAATGGTGTAGCCCCAGCAACATTTTAGTCAAAGGAAAATCACATATTTGTTTCCTTGGATGAATCACATGTAGTAATACGGAATGAAGTGCTAAGAAATGTACCGTGTCGAGTTAATCGCAAAGAGACAGATCTTTTACATATAGCTTAGCCCTCGTTGTATTGATATATAACGTATATACCCGAATGAAGAGAAGAGCACTGGACATAGATATGTGATCAAGTAAGTTTACGTATAGTGAGATCAATATAATGACTGACAGATCCTTTGCAAATGGTTTAACCCTCTCCTTTGTGATATGTATACAACAGAAGCGAATAACATTGGAGAGAATGGGACATCAGAATTAGGTTTAAAGTAACATATGGAAGCGTCATTTGTGTTCCTAGATTGTAAAGTAGCATAAGATCTGAGTCCCAAACATGAACGGGGATGATATGAATACAGTACTATAGTGTAAGAATAGAATCGGAAGCAGCTGTAACTTTGACAATAGCTAACTGCAAATGGAAAAATATTCATTTTAATCCTAAAATGCAAGTACAAATTCACTTGAAATATACGATTTGTGTTAATTAAACAGGTTACGTTTTGAAAAAATGAAGTGCAGTTGAACGATATTGTTGATTATTAGAGACAGATCTTGGTCACTAAAGGTAATCTTATATTTTGTAGTTTAGCAGATGATTTGATATTTTTTAACACGTCGAGTAAGGATATGGAATTAAAATACTTGTGCGTTGCGTTTTGAACAAAAACCACAAAATAATATGGAAGACTGGATTTGAACTAGGCTACAACAGCGTTGTAGTGTATATTTTAGTCACCGGACTGAATAGTACTCCTATAATAGTAACTGAAGTACAGAGTTTTTTGAAATATTGATTTCTACGAAAGTAACAACATTATGTGTTATAGATATGATACAAGACTGTGAATGTCTTCCACAGAAAGCACATCTTTGCTTGTAATATAGGTTAGTCATAATCGGGAATAACGTCAATTGTCACATTCGAAAAGTTGAACGTAATAATCCCAAGCCATCCGTTTACTTTCTATAGTTGTAAAAAATTCATAGAACCCCAGATCGATAATATCTTGTGCACTTACTCACGTTTCTAATACGAGTTCCTCATCGTTTCAGTAGTAATATAGCAAATGATGAAATAACAGTTCAGGATCAGTTTCTTCAGGTTGCAATCCCATTAACTTGTAGTAATAAGGGAACGGTTTGAGAGTCTTCGTACCCTTGAATGTCTTGACGCATAAGTAAAAAATCAATTGGTTTTCCCATAATAAAAACGCTGACTTACAAAATTTTCTACACAAGTGAAAAGAGATCTTGGCACGTCAAGAGCTGAGCACAAACAAGACAAATTGGACATTTAATATTGGTTATATTACAATTGTCTTGTAAGAGAACTGTGACGTCATAAAAGAAGGCGCAGCCTGCGAATAACAGATGCGCAATGGTTGTATTTACTAAAGTTGCTGTATGAAATGCTTTTTCTTGTACGACAAACTTACGGCTTTTCAGTTTCATATGTATTTGAATTTTGTCTTAGCAAAAGTTACCGGACCCCTTAGATTTACTCTGTACCGGAAAGTGTCATCGTTGCGTATCGGTAACAAAAAGAAACCACTTCCCGTAAACTTTATCATTCTCTCACTGAGATATTTGTACTACAACATTATCAGAGCATCACATCTTCCTTTTGAAACAACAAGATGCAAAAGTGCAAACGAAACAAGTATTTGAAAAGTTCATGATGTGTCAAGACTTGCAATGTAACATTTTTTTTTAAAATGTAGAAACAAAAGTTATCAGTAACAAATTTTTTTAACATTCGGAAACACAATTGAACATTTGTAAAAAACAAAAGTTGATATGATAAACACAAAAACAACGTTTTCACACCTTCAAATAATTTTCACACACAAAAGAAACTCTACAGTTTGCAAAGAGCAAAACATCTTTTTTTTTTCAAAAATTTTAAGTTAGAAAATAAAACTTAAAATTTACGAAATGCATCACAAGAAAACTACAACAATCACGACAAACAACTTTTTACTATTAATGATGTGTATTCAACAACGAAACAGTTTTTAGTGTTAGATTAGTTTACTTACCACTCATCTTCAACGAAGAAACATACAATTGGATAAAATCCATCTTTGCAACATTGTAAGACAACACTGATTTAATTTGCAAAGGACAAAACTTTTTCTAAAAAACTATTAAGTTAGAAAAAAAACCTGAAGTTACAAAATGCATCTTAACAAAACTACAACAGTTACGATAAACAATTTTACTATCATTGATGTGTATTCCACAACGACACAGATTTTCGTCTTATGTTAGTTTACTTACCTCTCATCTTCAACGAACAAACAGACAAGTGAATAAAATCCATCTTTGCAACACTGTAAGACAACACTGACTTCCCCCACACCACTATTAATTCACTATAGTAGTGAAGAACCTAAAAAAGCCGGTAAAACCTTGCAGGGTAACATAACTTGTAAGTATCCGTTTTTTAGGCAAAGAAAAAAATCCTTTGAGGTATGAAGAGAATCATTATCATATCAAAAAGACAATTGCTTAATTTTCGGAAGAAAAGGGTATTGCGATCATTGTCTTACTCCATATATGGAATGTCGACATCACATATGTAAGTATATATGTACGCCATGCGAACAGTGCCATTTTGAGTCAAAAAATACTGATGGAACGACAGTGTACTGTGACAAGTCTAATCGTTATTTTCTCAATCAGACATGTTTCGACAAGCATTTAACAAAATCGTATGTGACCATGTGCAAGTTTCCTCTCCCTGTGGTGTGACAATCGATCTTCGTAGTAGAACGTCAAAACATATTTGTGGTGAACATTTTTGTAAACTGTGTGCAGAATATGTAAATGAAACACATGTGTGTTTTGTGAATCCAAGTAATCCTAAACGGGTTAAGGATTTCCTTTATATTGTGTTTGATCTGGAAACGATGCGTTTGGGTGCGAATGAAAAGGTGAACAAGAATATGATCCTAACTTAATTTGTCTCACTCATCGTTGCTTTCAGTGCAAGGTTCTCAATGACGAAAGTTACAAATGTCGTGTTTGAGGTAATTCTAGTGGAAATAGGGATTTTGTATTTTATACTATGGAACCATTCATTAATCACGTACTCAAACAAGGTCCCAAGTTTACTCAAGTTATTGCACTTGCACATAATGCTCACGGGCTTGATAATTTGTTTCTTGCTCGCGAGTTGTTACGTCAAAAATTAGTGCCTAGTATTATCAGTCTTGGAATTAAATTATGGAACTAACGGTAAATAATATCATATTCAGAGATACATACTTCTTTCTGTTTGTTCGATTAGCTGATTTACATGCAACTCTTAGCTTAGATGAATCTCTTAAAAAAGATGATTTTCCACATTTGTTTAACTTACCACGATACCAAAACAATGTAGGTTTGTATCCAAAACTTGAATTTTACGATATTGAAAGCAAATCACCAAAAGATTCAGAAGCAATTGCTATGTGGCATGCAGAATGTGTGAAACGTAAAACGACGCTTCATTTCCAGCACGAATTGTTAGCCTATTGCAAAACCGATGTACGTATTTTAACTCTAAGTCTCACTCGATTTTTTAATTTGATTGAAGCTGAGACAAACGGGTTTCAATTTTTCTTACATACTTCCAGAGTGCACGAGGGAAATTTTTCGGTCATGCTACCTTAAAGAAAATACAATTCCAATTATCCCTCCGTTAGGTTTCCAATATGGTACGAATCAAAGTAAAGTAGCTAAGCAGTGGCTACGATATATGGAGTTCAAACAGAGCATAAACTTACAAACATGTGAAAATGGTAAAGAGGCACAATTCAGAAATTTCAGAGTTGATGGGTATGATAAAAATACTCGTACAGCTTACGAATTTTACGGTTCTTACTATTACGGCCACAGTTGTATAACCCAACGTACAGTCCAAGTAATACATAATGAAGGGCGCAGCTTGAACAGCCGATATGATGCAACGTTAGCACGGGAACAATTTTTAAAAAACAGTTCCAATATAAAAGTTGTTTCCATTTTGGAATGTGAGTGGGAGAAATAAGTGAAAATGTCATCAGAAATTCAGTTTCATCCGTGATCATCGTTTCATTGAGAAACCATTACAGCCTCGGGACGCATTTAGAGGCGGACGTGTGGAATGCTTTAAAGCTTTATATGAATGTACAGAACAAGAGGTATGTGAGTACGTAGATTTTACAAGATTATATCCGTGAGTAATGTCTAAACAACCACTTCTAGTTGATCGTGTAACAATCCATGAGGATAACATGCCTGATCCAAGTGAAGTCCATGGTCTTGTATACTGTAAGGTTTTACCACCTAGCAATCTTAAAATTCCGCTTTTGCCTTATAATGCACATAACAAACTGATGTTTGGTCTGTGTCGAACCTGCATGGATAATTTAAATAAAGACAAGTGCAATCATACTAACGAACAACCTGCAATCAAAGGCGCATTTTGCACAACCGAGCTCCATGTCTCATTAAAGAAAGTTTATGTCATTCTGCATACTTATGAATTTGGGAAATGCAAATGAAAGAGTCACTGTTCAAATCTTATGTTGACACGTTTCTGAAAATGAAACAGGAAGCCTCTGGAGTTAAAGATGACTCTCTAACCTATGAAGAGAAACAGCAGTATATTTCTGAGTATAGCAAACATGAGGGAATCGAACTAGACTATGATAACATTCAGAGAAATAAAGGTTTATGATACATTTCCATAATATTTTTAAACTCTTTATTCGGGAAGTGGGGACAAAATACTGACTTGCCAAAGACAAGAATTGCCAATAATACATTGGAATTTAATGAGATTGCCTATTTTTCTCGCTTGAAAATGCAAAATGTTGTGCTTGTGGCTGATAAGTTGGTTGTTTCATATCGCGATTTGGAAAACCGAAACACACCAAACAAATTCACAAATGTAGCAGTTGTTGCTTTCATTTCTTCTTGGGCCAGACTTAAATTATAAGAAACATTAGATGCCGTTGGTATTGACAGACTGCTTTACTGTGTTACTGATAGTATTATCTATATTAGATGTCGAGATGAAACTCCTTTCCTTCCTATTGGTGATTATTTAGGACAGTTAAAAATGAAAACAAACAATGCTGGGAAATACGATCTTGGATTTCTCTTTTTCCTAAACATTATGCATACCGTGAGGTGGAGAAAACTACAGGAAAAATTAGTGAGTTAATTAAAATTCGTGGAATTACTCTTTCTCAACGAGCACGTAAACGAATAAACTTTGAGTATATGTATAATTCAGTTACAGAAAAATGTGAAGTCAAGTAATTTTTACTCCAAATCATTTTACGAGAACCTGATTTTCGTATCTTATGTAAACCGCAAATTAACGACAAGCTGCTGTGCAGCAGACGAAGCATCGTCGATTAAATCTTTCTAGCCCTGTAGACTACGGGATGTTACTTTATGGTCTTCGTTAAAGGAAAAACTTGGAATTTGTTCTAAATTTCCAACAGTAAATTGTATAATATTATGTTACAATGACAAGTATCCTGTAAGTTAGATGACCACATTGTCTAAAAGAAATGTAAATCAAAATATTCTTCACTGGTTTGATGATTTATTATCATTCATGTCTGCAATCAACAAAACAAAACTTGATCAACACCTTTTTGTGCACGTCACCTATCAAGTTCGATTTTTTCGAAACGGTTTAATACTTTCTTAGTAGATATGATTCCTGCAAGTCCTGCAATATTAGAACAATGTACATCACAAAACTAATTTCTTATAACAACAAACAATATTTCTATGACTTGTTATAGTTGACTTCACTGTTTTGCAGAAGTAAAACTTTTATCTTGTAGTTTTAGTACTCCTTAATTGTTTTCCACCAAAAGATTAGTAAGAAAGTTCGATAGTTCCATTAAAATTGTTAGCCTAAAAGTTAGACAAGCACATTATAAAGCAATATTTTATACCTGTTGACTTTTATGTACCAGCAGACTGCAATATTTTATATGGCTTCACTTTTATTTTTGTTGCAATGTAGTAGACAAATAAACTTATTTTGTACTCCTTCATTGCTTTCCACCAAAACATTCACAACAAAATTCTTTAGAATTAGGTTATATAAAAACAATTACTTGTATCCTATAAGCTAGACAACAACTAAAAAAATATACGAGTTGACTTCTATGTATTAAATGGCTGCAATATTTTATATGAGTTAACTTTTTTATTTTTGTAGTAATGTACCAAACAAATATTTTGTACGATTGAACTTTATCTTGTAAAAAATGTTTTATTACTTTATATGGCTTGACTTGTTGCATAATTTGTTTCAGTTGGATGTAATTACAATATTTTGTATGACGTCACTTTTTGTATCAGTTGTATTTAGTATTCACAAAAAATATTGATCAATTCCCTATGTGTAATAACAATATTTCCGTTTATCCGTTGAAATGTTCTACTCTGTATATATTTCTGACTATGCACAACAAATAATTTTTTGTTCAATGAAACTTATGCTTTTTTATTTCCATTCCTCGCAAAAAAAACCAAATGACCCGTGTAAGAAATCTCTTGTCCAAAGAATAACATATAGCTTGTCTACGTATTCTATACTTGTAATCATTTCTTTATATCTTTTCAAAAAGTTCTGCAGTAAATGTTCGTTGTCAGGGTGTGTCTCTATAAATTTCTTAGATTTTATTCCATATAGGCGCATATCCAAAGGTTTCCACTACGTCCTTTTCCAAGGATTCCACCGACATGTGAATGCAGTCGTGAGTTCCAAAGACAATGTGAATGTGGTCAAAGCAAGCAAGACATATTAACGGAACATTTGCTTTCAATTTTTGAATACTATACATTATGCAAGCCGAACATTCACACAGGACCGCCATTGGAAATCTACATCCAAGAATCCTCGTTCAACATCTCTATGTACTTTATTGACCAATCACAATAAAGAATAAAACTTGTTCCTATCACTCTCATGATAAATGTCTAGTATAATCAAATACGCTAAATTATCAAAACGGAAGAGTTGAATCAAATTTCTTATAACCAACAATATCGTTCAACTGCATTTCATTTTTCAAAACTTAACCTGTTTAATTAACACCAATCGTATATTTCAAGTGAATTTGTACTTTTCTTGTAGGATTAAAATGTATATTTTTCCTTTTGCAATTAGCTATTGGCAAAGTCACAGCTGCTTCAGATTCTATTCTTACACTATAGCGCTGTATTCATATCATCCCAGTTCATGATTGGGACTAAGATCTTCTGCTACTTTACAATCTAGGAATACAAACGACGCCTCCATATGTTACTTTAAACCTAATTCTGACGTCCCATACTCTCTAACCTTATTCGCTTCTGTTGTATACATATCACAAAGAAGGGGGATAAACCATTTGCAAAGAATCTGTCAGCCTCATCATTATATTGATCTCACTATACGCAAACTTTCTTGATCACATATCTACGTCCAGTTCTAATCTCTTCATTCGAACATACAATGTATACACGTTATATATCAATAAAATCAGGGCTAAGATATA
Source organism: Lepisma saccharinum (assembly GCA_022664845.1). NCBI lineage: Eukaryota > Metazoa > Arthropoda > Insecta > Zygentoma > Lepismatidae > Lepisma > Lepisma saccharinum. The sequence continues at coordinate 71,275 of JAGDQP010000659.1, read as the reverse complement.
TATATAAAGATCTGTTTGGGACTCTGACCTTATGATACTTTACCATCCAGGAATACAAATGACGTCTCCATATGTTACTTTAAACCTAATTCTGAAGTTCCACTCTCTCCAATGTTATTCGCTTCTGTTGTATACATATCACAAAGGAGAGGGTTAAACCATTTGCAAAGGATGTGTCAGTCTCATCATCAGTATCATCATCATTATACGTAAAATTACTTGATCACATATCTATGTCCAGTGCGCTCCTCTCCTCATTCGGGTATATACGTTATATATCAATACAAAGGGGGCTAAGCTATATGTAAAGGATCTGTCTCTTTGCGATTAACTCGACACGGTACATTTGTTAGCATTTCATTCCATATTACTACATATCATTATCCAAGGAAACAAATATGTGATTTTCCTTTGACTAAAATGCTGCTAGATCCCCACCATTCTATTATCTGGGTACTTACCTGCTCCTTTCATAGCTTATTTCACTTTATTGGCTCGCTTCTCTGTTCAACAGTACATTCTGTACATTTTTCTTGAGCTACTGTATCCAAGAAAACCAAAATCCTCGATAGACTGTAAAGGTCGTGGACCTAGGTCAACATTACGCCACTAATATATGTTTGCTGCGTTCGTTTGGTATTTTTTAAACAAAAACTGACACTCTATGCTTCATTCGTGGTAGTCTCGACATAAACTCTAATTGTTGAAACAAACTATATACTGTTTGTTCTCTTTAATTGTCTCTTCTATCATTTATCATCATTGTGTATTCATGGTTCCTCTTTGCGTTGAAAAGAGAAAAGAAATGACATGCAAAGATATGCGTAATATTTGTTTCGTTCCTCACGACTTTAAGAAAGTCATTATTTATCTTGTGTTCCCTCTACATGCGTGTACGTGTGTGCTTGGTTATTAATATGCATAGAATGTCTTCTTCAAATTTGCTTCCACTGTAGGGGGTAGTTCTGTATCTGTGTACTTCATTACATCGGAAGAAGAAGAATACAGAAATGGTTTAAACTACTACATCCTCCTACTACCTGACATCTGGTGGAAAGAAAAAAACTAGAAAAAAGAAAGAATATAAAAAGGTAACATTAAAATGCAAAAGAAATGCAAATTGATTTTATATTATAATATCGTTTCTTGCTTCCGTTTTCTTTTATTTTTCTTTTACATCTATTTTGTTTGTTTATCTGTGTGTATGTTTGTGAAATGACTAAGGATGATAACAGATTAAATTGTTGTTGCGATTGTTGTGAGACGGCTGTATCTTTGAACATTTATTAAGAATAATCATTAGCAAACTTCTGTGTATAGCATCACACAGTAAGGAGGACAGGTGCTCGATATCCGCGTTTATCACGGAAAAGCAGTATATTCACAAAATATAACCAAATAAAATTTAAATTTCCCGTATATATATATTATATAATAATATATGATTTGATTTACCATCAATTCCTGGTCTAATTTGACGTAATGCTTTGTTATTTAAGAATAAATACGGTAATGAATTACTCTCATTAGTGTACAAGGTTCTTCAGTGACAGATATTGCACTAATGAATTGACACAACTTTATAGTAATTTACCATAATAACTGGATTGTAACCTGTTATCAGCTATTAGCGCAGTTTTATTTATTGAACACAGGCAATAGGACTGAAGGACCAGTAATTAAAAGTATGTAATTATGACTTCCAGTAAGATATAGTGTCTTGTTGGGTATTCATTACATATATTATGTAATAATATCATTTTATAGCAAAATTATGTATTTTATTATAAAACACTAAATAATTGTCCAGTATAACCTATCATATAGCAAAATAAGGGATGTGTACTTGTATATAGCTTACATTCGAAAAGGTTAATCATGCTTGTAAAAAAGTATCCTGAAAGGGTAGTCAATTTGCAATGTTTTAAATGCTTTTTGGTCTCTAACTTCTTAAGGTATATTTATAAAATATGACGTGATTTTATCCATGAACGTTGATAGAATTAATTCTACTTACACAACATATTATTGTTTGGTATATATCTAAAATTGTAGATTAGTAAAAAGTTTCTCCACTTTATTGCAAGAATTCAGGCAACTGAAGGCATAGAATGTTTTGAACGAAACTCAGAAACTAACGAATTACAGAAACATTTCAGTTTGCTTGCTTTGCCGTACATCTTCCAGGACAGAGCCTGAATTAAAACTGAATAACTGAGTTTCACGATGTGATGTGTGACAGTCTCAGCCAGAACCCACTTCTGCTCGAGGGATATTAACTTTGAAACTGTTTAGTTTTTAAGCTTACTGATACATTAAACACTGTTTAGAAAATTATAAGCCAATTGTATTTGAGAGCCACAAAAGCATATTCGTGAAAGTATCTAGCTTTATTTGTCGACACGGTTGCTAAACAAGTCGACATTTAGTCTACTGGTGTTCAGGAACCGCTACTGATATACCGCTATTTGTTGCAGTCAAAAGTAATTATTTGCTTAAATTAATTAGGAATTTTATTTTACTTCAGTTTTTGATTATAACATTTATTTCCTTTGATTTGAGGAAAAAGAGAATATTTCACTTCAAATGTACATTTTTGCTTGGAGACTTGTTTATCTTCGAGTGTATGATAAATCAGGATAAGCGTATGTTCTCATACCATAGCAACAATAACAGCCATTGTTATACATGGTTGTTCAAGGAAAAAGTATTGCTCGGAAACAGGAAATCTGTTGAAACCTCGAAGACGTCAATTCCCACTGAAGGCGAAATTGATAGATAATTGTTGTTACAAACTGCGCTTCTGACAAGATACGAAACCACACAGATCCGCCTGTTATTTCCTGTGAATCACTAATCACTCGGAAGATGAACAACTTTCTTAAACAAAAATAATCCGTAATTATCAACAAGTAAACAAAAGATAACATCTAAAACGCAATAAAACGGAATTAATAATCAGTCGTATCAAAATGTAAAAACAACAAAATCAATACGCAGAAATAAAGTCACGTCTTTATTAACGTCAATGATTACAAGAACAGAAGGTTATGGAAAGACAAAGAACATGTAATGCAACCACAATTTCCGAGGTGTGGTACTCGTCCTTCATATAAATACTCACACCTCCTGAAAATAGTATGTCGAAGTCGGAGTCTAGCTCTGCTCTTCTCTGTGGCCATCGAGACTCGAACACTGTTTTCGTTATTTCAGGTGAGTGAAAAACTGGACTTTGTCATTTTCACGAGTCTCTGAACTTGTTTCTCGGACTTAGTTTTTCGCGTACGAGTTTCAACTCTCCCAAACCCTTCCAAACATATTATAAATGCCGCGTTCATAGTCATGTCATATTGTTTGACTTTCTACGAAAGAGGCATCGCGATAGTCATCGACTCTTTTCATTAGTTTTGTTAAATGTTAATTTCTCTTGGAAATTACGATTGAATTTTTAAATTGTCGCAAACATCAAGTTGACTATTATGTCTGCATCTCTTGTATTTTTTGTTTATATTTATTTTCGTTATTTTGTAAATAAACTGTATATTGGAAATCTTACGTTTTCCGTTAACATGAAAGTTTCCCCACGAATATTCAAAAAATAAGATAAAGTCAGGAAAGCGAAAGCGTTCTTAAATTTCAAGTATGAACCTTCTATACTTATGCTTGGTAAACTAGTAGGGTTAAGTTTTCTTCATAGTTCTACGATTATGAGTGGGTACTACGAACCATCGTCCACATGCCTGATCATTAGGTTTAACTCTTAATGAGTTACTGACCTGGGACTCTTGGCAATACTTCTTTGGAGCTGTGGTAACGCCTTGACGTTATTCAGCAATGCCTCTATGACATAGAGAGTCCCACTGTTCAAAGTTTGACGTATCTTGAGAAAGTTGTGTGCACAATAGCTCTCTCTTGGTTTGGTACTAGTGTTGTTTTACTGTCAAATGATGGCAAGGTTTTGTGCTAAATTATCGTATTCAAAGAATTTGGATAACCTTTGTTTAATCCTTAGAAGCTGGGTTTAGTAGTAGTGTTTTAATAGCGTTGGTAATAAATTCAAGAAAATGCCGGACAACAGCGTATTATAAGGTAAAATACGATTTGAGATAGGTACCTGTTTGTCCACTTAATAGTGTCGTGTCATTCAACAATCAATCATTAACCACCGACAATCTACACTCGTGGTTCTTCAGTAACTAATGTAAGCGAACATTACAAATAGAAACAGATTTCTCTCTCTCACTCTCTCTCTTTCAGATTAAAAGGTATTTTAACGCAAATTAAATTGCTATAACAAGAGTCATATATCCTCAAAATTAAAATAGAAAGCTATCTCTTGTAAAACCATCTGTATCAGCTAATTTCTTTTAAATATAATTTCTATCCCACAAACTATATAATCAATCTTTCATTTGTAGTTACATTCTTTTCATTTAACTTAAACGGATACAAGAGTATACTCAAGACAGTTTTTAAAGGAAATCCTCAGGTTCATTTTAGCCAAAATCCTGAACGAATCACTGTCTTTTCTTTAATTTTGAACTTATTTCATCCCTGTCAGTCACTTTGTCCTATATATAGTACAGACAATTTAGATTTTTGTTCTGCTTTTCAATTTATGTTTTAAATGGTGTCAGTCACTCCTCCTAATTCTTAAGATTCATCGTTTTAATGTGATACCCTTGCGACAACAATTGTGCAGAATCTGAAAAATCAGATCTTTTTCAGTAATTATTGTATCGAATACTTGAAAGTGCTTTAGAGTAAACGGCGAAATCGAGACGGTGGTCTGCTTAAAATCCCTGGCGAAGTTTAAAATAAAAGAGAATTCCAACATTTTTTTCTCGTGTAAATTAGTAGGGTTACCATAATATTTGCGGACTAAATACGAACAAATTAGCTTAAAGGTAATATATTAAATAGAATTAGATTCTAAACAAATACTTGCGATACCAACATGAAATACACACTACCGGTTCCTAATCACAAGCAATTGCTTACATTTTCTATCTTTTCTATTGCCAAGGTCGGAGGATCTTCTGGTCATTACGTTTCAATACATTTGTGTTTCTAAAACATTGCTACATGATAACAAATACTAGGCTATACTACACTTTAATGCATTTGCGTGCAATGCAAAAGTCTTTTATGGTGTGATATCTATTTGTAAATTAATTAACAGTCAACAACTGGTTAAGTGAAAAGTACGAACATTTAGTTCATTTTTGTAAAGTACGGTACGGAGTACGGACACGGACAGAGTCTTTAAAATACGGACCATCTGTACAAAATACGGATGTATGGTAACCCTAAAATTAGACACAAAACAAAGAAAAGAACATTTAGTATAATCTCTTTACTGCAAATGTGTCGTTCTAGGTGTGTCACAGAATCGTGCTAGTGTGACTGTAACTTGCCTGATTTTGGTTAAAATGCGAATGAACCATGTGTGAGCGAACCAGAGCTGAGTGATTAGCGCGATCGCTTATTAATGAAATATGTTTGAATATACTTCTCGAATGGTTAGCACGTTGATTTATTTATGAGATATGCGTTAATAAGCTTGTCAAGTGGGTAAAGCGCTGGCTTATTGAAGAAAGACTTTTAATAGAGTAGCAGCTGATTAGCACCTTCATTTATTAAGGCTGTAGATCACCCCGGCCATCTTGGTACGCACTTTCCATTGATTAACATGGGAATTGTTTTACTCGTCTTATACTTTTCAGGAGTGTAGTTTTAACTTCTGTTTTCGCCCAGTTTACCGTCATGTTCTCTTTTACTCATGCTACTTTATAGAAATGCAATATTTTACACAGGAACAGTATAATTTCTCGTTAACATTTTGTGATTTATATAGCAAACTATTAATAATACATTATAATTATATATTTGGAGAAATTTCACAAACCAAAACTATACAAGAGTCAAAATAACCACCAAGACAAATTTTGTGAAAGCAGAACTTAAATATTCTGCATCCGAGAGGCATAAAATGAGTAAAACAATTCCCGTGTACATCAATGGAAGGTGCGTACCAAGATGGCGGGGGTGATCTACAGCGTTGAGGAGAAATAGTGTGAAGCTATTTTGAATCTGAATTTTATTTATGGTTTATAGGCATCTCAGACTCAAGTCGGGATAGAGAAGACGATGCGGAATGAAGTGGATCAGGACTCAAGTTGAAGGTACCGGCATCACAGTTTCAGGTGAATTGTATTAACGAATTGAATTTTATTTAAATTAAGGCCTTTAGGTAACTTTGGCTCAGGCCACGATAAGGGGTAGAGAGAAGGTGTCGGCGTGGTGATATTCACCCGACTTAACTTGGAGATACCATCCCAACATCACAGTTCCAGAAGAATTATATTAACGAATTGAATTCTTTCTATGGACTTCAGGCAACTTTCGCTTAGGTCGGGTTATGGTAGGGAAGAGGATGATGTAAGGCAGCCGAGGTGCTATAATGTAGCAGGCCTATGTTGCCATGTGAATAGAAGTGCCTAAAATTTCAAATTTTAGGCCCGCAGGCGATAATAGTACTAAGCGTACTATTAGCCCCGTGAAAGACCATGTCCTTTTATTACCCGGTTTTTGTGTAACGGTACTGTGTTAGTAGGTCAGCTCATCGTAGACCTTGACACCTAACTTTTCAGGTCACGTTCTTCTAGATATTTCGGGAATTTTCCAAACGGTTTCCTGCTTACGTATGAGACCCGGTTTAAATATTTCCGGTCCTCTACATTTTTGTGGAACACTACGACAGCTCAAATTAGATCTTAGCCACCTAATTTTAGATGTTACCTGCTGCTAGATCTTTCGAGAACTTTCTAAACGGTTTGATTACTTCTGAGACTTGATATAACATCTTGACACCTGCTGCTATATCTTTCGAGAATTTTTCAAACGGTTTGCTTACGTATGAAATCCGGTTTAAAAATTTCCGGTATTCTACATTTTTCTCTAATGCTTCGTCAGTTCAAATTAGATCTTAGCAACCTAACTTTTAAGGTTACCTGCTTCTAGATCTTTCTAGAATTTTCCAAACACTTTGATTACGTATGAGGCTTGGTATAAAATCTCTAACGTACGAGTGTGCAGTAATGGAACTCAAGACTTTTTGCACTGATGTTGTCGTAAGACGCAGTTTTAGTTTCACTTCTGGTAAAACATAGTATTATTATAATTTGCACCCTAAGACCCGCTTATAAGTACATCCCTGGTTTCCAAATTAAAATGTATTTTATATGTGAAACAAATGGTAGAAGACAAATCAAGACATTTTAAAACGAAAGAGGGGACCATCTTATGTCCACCGGGAATTAAACTCGTAACTGCTTGCACTAGAGCGCCACGGAGCCCTACCAAACGTAAACTATTTGCACTGAGATTTGATCATGTAGTCTTATTAGAATATTCAGGAATTTTCGATGCGTTGGACACATAATATTAATGTTGATATTGTGCCCCCCACCTCACTTTTCTTGCGTCACCCCTGGGTTTAAAATAGATATATGAGGTTACTTTTTATGCTTATAAGTAAGTGACAAATTGTAAAAGACAAATGAAAGCAATTAACACAGAATGGGACCCATCATACGACCCCCCTCCACCGAAAACAGAAATCGTAACTGCTCGCTATAAAGTGCTCAAGGAGCCCTACCAAACTTAAACTACTTGCATTTAGATTTTAGCATATAGTCCTTTAAAATATTCGGGTTTGTATGCTTATAGATAAGTGACAAATTGTAAAAGACAAATGAAAGCAATTAATATAAAATAGGGGCTATCTTAGGACCCCCTTTTCTCCCGAAGAAGGACTGAAACGGCGACAGTCGTTGATCAAATTATTGTAAGCGTGCGTACAGAAAGGAACGTACAAAGTCCAATGTTTCTGATGTTTGGAGATATATTTCCTCAGAAAGCTTCTTAACACTTAGTTGTGGCGTTTCTATCAACCCGGTACCCTGAACACGGTAACTGGTTGTGAAGTTATGCTTGAACTGTAAGATCGTGGAGATCTCTTGCATCGATTTGGATGTAAAATTGGTGCCTAAATCGCTAAAAATTGATTCTGGTACACCGAAGACACAAAATATGTATTTAATGAGAAACGCAGCTTCACTTTTAGCTGTAATAGATCGCAAGGGTCGGGCAATAACAAAATGGGACAAGTAATCACTTACAGAGATTATAAATCTGTAGCCAAAGCTAGAAACTAAAGGTTCATAGGCATCTAAGCAGACGCGTTGAACGCGAAGGGAATGGTGTAATCCGATTTTACGCGAAGTATTCTCATTAGCGTATTGAAAGTTCTTACATTTCAAAATAAATTTTTTAATATCTTTAACCATGTGTTTCCAATAATAGCGTTCCGCTATTTTACTTAAACATTTAGCATAGCAAAAATTAGATCCGGTGAGAGAATGGGTATGGGCTTCATGTAGGATATCACGGATAAGATTTTGCGTTTTAACCATCTTAAATTCAGATCCACAGCGACGGTACATAATAGTATTCTTGATATCATAGAAGCGAACATCAAGTGCTCTTGGATCTTTTTGTTTTTTTCTCCATTACATTTTTCAGTTTTGGGTCTTTTTGTTGTTCAGCTGCGATGAACTTAATTTTGTCAGTTAGGAAATTGTTCATCTCTAGTGGGTCATCTCTGAATTGACTCAGCAGCAGTGAGCTGTCTTGATAACATTTCGGCCATATTCTTGCGGATTCCTTTTATATGTTTAATCTCAAGGTCATATCCCTGTAAGCGGAGGACTAGACGTAAAAGTGAGAGTCTTTGTTCTTACATGTGCGTAAAAAGCGAATACACGCTGAATCAGAATATACTATTAATTTAATATCTGCTAAGTACTGATGCCAGTATATCACTGCCATCGTAACGGCCAGCCCTTCCTTTCCAGGAATGGAGAATCTACTCTATGGGCCTGTCAGTGTTCTAGAATAATAAGCCACAGCATGTTTTTTCAAGTCTGGGTGAGTTTGCTGGAGGCTTGCCCCAATCGTATAGTCACAAATATCCACTAGTGTTGTTTTTTCTGTAAAATGATGGCAAGTTTTTGTGGTAAATTATCGTATTCAAAGAATTTGGATAACCTTTTTTTAAATTCTTTCAAGCTCGGTTTAGTACTAGTGTTTTAAAAGCGTTGGTAATAATTTCAAGAAAATGCCGGACAACAGCGTAAATGTGACCTCTATGTTAGAAGGTAAATGTGACCTCTATGGAAAATTTGTGGTCAAAAAATGATAAAATGGGTTTGTCACATAGTTTTCGCTTCAATAAATCAAATGCTGGTTTAATTTGGGCTGAAGACAAATGGGTTGTTGGTTTTTGTCAAAGATGTCAATGATTTTGCTATACATGGAAAGTCTTTTATGTATCAGCCGAAGTAACCGACTGACCCAAGAAAAGAGCAAAGGGATTTTAATGTTGTAGGGTAACTCAAGTTTGCAATTGCCTTCACTTTTTCCAGATCGGGTTTTAATCCATATCTACCAGTAACATGACCTAAAATAATCGTTTCTGCAAAAACGAAGCGGCATTTACCGGGGTTTAGTTTAAGGTTTGCTTCTCGTAATCTCTGAAAGACTAATTCAATACCTTCAAGAATTTGTGCGACGGAATTACTCCGCGTTAAGAGATCGTTTAAATAGTTAGGCATTACCTGATATTGCAAGTCTGCAAATATTTTACTCATGCACCGTTGGAAACTCGAGGGCGCCGTGGATAAACCAAAGTGTACGATCGTCCATTTCAAATATAAGATAAGATAAAATGAACTCTATGGACGGTAACAGTATCAATTTGAAAGATCCGGCACAGCAAATGAACACAGTCTTGTACTAGTCTCTTTCACGTATATTAATTGCGTGGTATCCGCAGCGTAAGTCAAGAGAGGGTATTAGGTATGCATGTGAAGAGAATCAAGGATGTCGTCAATGGGAGTTATTGGAAATTCTTCTTTTCGTATTAAACGATTTAAAAGCCTAAAATCTATGCAAAGCCTTTTGCTTGCGCTATTTTTCTTGTCTACGCGTAAACAACGTGCCACGTAAGGACTACGGGCAGGCACGATACATTTGGCAGCCAAACGTTTCTTAATTTGAGCTTGTATGAGCTCGTTTTCTTTCGGAGACACCCTTCTAGGGAGTTTTCGAGATCGGTATTTCACTCAAAAGTTCTGTTGGGTACTAGTACAGGTGTGTTTGAGTTACCTGAGTCACATCCCATGGTAAAATATCTTTGTACTTATTTACAAGATTTATAATTTGTTGTCTCTCCTCAGCAGAGAGATCTGGGTTAATTACAAGTTCCTTACTTATATCATGTGCAGATTTATCAGAAGAATCGTCTGAGGGAAGGGATGAGTGGAGCGATGAATGTACTCTCTCTTCCCTGTTCTCTTTGTCCTGTAAAGAACTGGAGAAAGAGGGGACATGCTGAGGTATAAGGTGGGGACAGAGTTCTAGGCTCGTCACTGGTGATATTTTCCCTACCATATTACCTTCTGGAATGGTAACGGGTGTTGCTTTAAAGTTCAATACTGGAACTAACATGTTATCTGCTGTTTCATTTACCAACACAGGAGGGGTAAAACAACAGTATTTATAACGTAAACTACCTGTGCTTACTATGAGAAAATAACCATCAGGGAGTTCAGTATGTTTTATTTCCACTAAACATGCTGACACAGATGGAATCGTTAAAGCAGTTTTAGAAATAATATATTGCTTAATTGTTGGTGTTTCTGGATCAATAGAGGGGATGTCATTTCCTGTAGTAGCTGACATAGTGTGCGTATCTGTTATTGGGACGTTTACGGAAATAGTTGCATTTTGCTCGTTGCTAATAACCTTGTTAGAATGCGTGACAGCTATATTTTCAGAAGGTCGTTCCACATCCACTTTTGTCCTTATCGACTCTGATAACTGTGGTTTGTTATCTGATTTACCATTTTAGAGTGTTGCGGTTTCCTATTTGAATGATAGGAACAACAGAAATCAGCTTGTTCTTTCCTTGGTTTTGTTTGAAAAGGTTTCCGAGGTTGTCCGCTTATATTGTAATAAGCAACTTCAGTCTTGTATATAGTAGAATGATATACAGGGCGTTTCAAAGTTTGTGGCCTGGCAAACAAGATACTACGGTAAAAGCGTCCATTGACGTCTTTAAGGCGTGAGCAATAATTTTTAATTGCCATTACGTATTTGTTAATGAAGTTCATACCTAATATAATTTTGTGGTCAGAGTTTTGTCTATTGTAGATGGCAGCATTGATCCATAATCTTTTTGTGAATCCCTTGTAATTTCGTATGTACAAGCAGAGACGTACTACAGGTAAAAGTACAAATGGTTCATTACCAAGTGCCTGTATTCTAATTTTTGCTATAAGACACTTAGCTACGATAAATTTGGGAGAGATTAATGAAGAATCCACAAAGATAATCATAGCTCCGGTAACTATAAGGGGCTGTTGTGCGTTGACCATAAATTTTTGTTGCACTTCCGGTAAACGGTGGGAAAAATCACGAACAGTGAGTTGAGAAACTCCATGTGAAGTTCGTTGATAGTTCATATTTACTTCACGTGTCCGAAAACTTTGGGGACGGGTATCTCTGTCACGATTCATGAATGTCCTGTTAAAATAGTACTTATTGGGGTAGGGAAAATTGTGATTTTCACTAATAGTGTGTGATTTTGTTGTTTCACGTAGATGGGTAGTCGAGGCAGCTCGAGCTTGATATGCTATCTGCGCTGGTCGAAGAGAGTACTGTAATTTTGCCAAAACAGCAAGTGCTTTTTCCACTGTTTTCACATGGCCAAACTTAACTCCTTAACATATTGGGGTAGTACCGCTCGTCGTATGTGGAAGAGAAGTTTCCTCCTCTGAAATTGAAGGATTCACTTCTTTCCATTGTTTAACGTAGGTGTGAACAAATTCTTCAACAGATTAATGGGGCAGTTGTATTCGTGTTTGCAATTTTAATTTTAATTTGGCATGAAATTGTTTTTCGGGAAATGCTGAACTCAGAAATCTTTTGAGTTCCTTAAATTTTGTGAAAGTACTTATGGTGGTTAGATGGGGGTACATCCAATTCTCAGCATTATGTTGTACACAAGCAATGCAAAATTTGATTCTTTCTGTTTCAGACCTATTTTGGATATTAGCTACTGTTTCGAATTCCGATAAAAATCTGGAACTTCATTCGTCCGGTTTACCAGCAAATACTGGGAGGGAAGAGGGTGAGTAAATTTTCTTTCCGAATTTGATATTTGTACTTTTGGTTTCACTTCTATATCTAATGAATCAGTGCTATAGGAATCGGTTTTTGCCTCATTTCTGGGGTTCACGAAAGTCATGTTCACTTTCCCTGATATATGGGACGTCATTAAGATAATCAGTCTCTATTGACAAGATGTCATGAGAACTTCCGGATTTATCCTGATGATCAACGCCTGTGGCTTGATGAAACTTGTTTGGAGCGGGTGTCATAAAAAATGGAAGTTGTTGTGCATCGTCAAATAAGTTATATTTTGGGGCATCATACTGGATCCGTGTTTCCCAATCATCCTTACAAGGTACTGGGCCTAAGACTGGTGGGACTCAGGGTAAAAACATCGATTCATTTTCAGGGTTTTCAATTTTCTCATTTTCACCATAAATGCGGTTGCCAACATTCTGAAAACGAAATTGTGTTTACACAAAAACATCAGGTAGAATCATATGTTTAACATGGCCCCTATCGTCAGTTTCTTTGTAAACTTGTTCATCCTCTCTAACATTGGTAAGAAATTCTGGATTGACTTGTATGTCTCTAATTTTGTCAAGGGGTATTTGTACCAACATAACCGGTTTCAGTGGAGTATCAAAGAGATTATCATCTCATTCAGGAACAGGGATGATATAATGTAGCATCCGGATTTGATTCCTGAAACGAATGTGATTCTGGGTGTATGGGAAAAACTGCTAGGGGTGCGAGACTGTTTTTAGGACTAGGACTTCAACTCATTAAGAGATAAAGCTAATGATCGGGCATGTGGACGATGCTTCGTAGTAGCCACTCATAGTCGTAGAGCTATGAAGAAAACTTAACCCTACTAGTTTACCAAGCATAAGTATATCAGGTTCGTACTTGAAATTTAAGAACGCTTTCGCTTTCCTGACTTTATCTTATTTTTAGAATATTCGTGGGGAAACTTTCATGTTAACGGAAAACGTAAGATTTCCAATATACAGTTTATTTACAAAATAACGAAAATAAATATAAACAAAAAATACAAGAGATGCAGACATAATAGTCAACTTGGTGTTTGCGACAATTTAAAAATTCAATCGTAATTTCCAAGAGAAATTAACATTTAACAAAACTAATGAAAAGAGTCGATGACTATCGCGATGCCTCTTTCGTAGAAAGTCAAACAATATGACATGACTATGAACGCGGCATTTATAATATGTTTGGAAGGGTTTGGGAGAGTTGAAACTCGTACGCGAAAAACTAAGTCCGAGAAACAAGTTCAGAGACTCGTGAAAATGACAAAGTCCAGTTTTTCACTCACCTGAAATAACGAAAACAGTGTTCGAGTCTCGATGGCCACAGAGAAGAGCAGAGCTAGACTCCGACTTCGACATACTATTTTCAGGAGGTGTGAGTATTTATATGAAGGACGAGTACCACACCTCGGAAATTGTGGTTGCATTACATGTTCTTTGTCTTTCCATAACCTTCTGTTCTTGTAATCATTGACGTTAATAAAGACGTGACTTTATTTCTGCGTATTGATTTTGTTGTTTTTACATTTTGATACGACTGATTATTAATTCCGTTTTATTGCGTTTTAGATGTTATCTTTTGTTTACTTGTTGATAATTACGGATTATTTTTGTTTAAGAAAGTTGTTCATCTTCCGAGTGATTAGTGATTCACAGGAAATAACAGGCGGATCTGTGTGGTTTCGTATCTTGTCAGAAGCGCAGTTTGTAACAACAATTATCTATCAATTTCGCCTTCAGTGGGAATTGACGTCTTCGAGGTTTCAACAGATTTCCTGTTTCTGAGCAATACTTTTTCCTTGAACAACCATGTATAACAATGGCTGTTATTGTTGCTATGGTATGAGAACATACGCTTATCCTGATTTATCATACACTCGAAGATAAACAAGTCTCCAAGCAAAAATGTACATTTGAAGTGAAATATTCTCTTTTTCCCCAAATCAAAGGAAATAAATGTTATAATCAAAAACTGAAGTAAAATAAAATTCCTAATTAATTTAAGCAAGTAATTATTTTTGACTGCAACAGTTCTCCGCCACGCCGGAGAGATTATCCTGCTCCGTCCGGATCATAGAATACTAATTGAAGGTACGTAGGAATTACAAAGAAAATTAGTGGGGCAAAGGGTCCAAGAAATAAAGAATTGAAATTCAATGCTATCATCAAGGCTCTAGGAGTCATGAGAGTCATCGTATTCGCTGCGCAGTAAGCAAAGTGAAGTGTATGTGTGCGCCAAGAATAGAAAGCTTTGAGACAATACAAGTAAGGGTGTTCGTGTAATTTTGGTGTAAGAAATAATGTGTAGATATTGAGCTGCGGTGCAGACAAATGTGTAAGTAGTATTCCAAAATGCAAGGAACTAACAAACAAACAAAAATAATGCTAATAATACCCTGAAGGCCTTTAAAGAAACACAGAGTAACATTCAACCTGAAGGAGGTGTAAAACAACAAATGGAGCCTGAAGTGCATTTAGAATATATAAATAAGATATGAACAAAATACAAAGTATATAATATCATATCATGCTTGAATAAAATATTTCTTATTAGCCTGAGGGGCATGTATGTGATTTATCAGATACATAACAAAAGTATATAGTATGCTATACATACAGATATTGAGTTAAAATTATATCATATATGAATAAATGAACAATGGTAGTTCATAACATTGTCAAAAAATCTTCTTTAATATAAACAAATAAAATATAAAATATGCGATAAAATATGTCATATGAATATCACATCAATCAATTTGCTTGAAAAGCTTACACAATCACATGGAATAAAATTATATATATAGATATATATATATATATGTGTGTGTGTGTGTGTGTGTGTGTGTAGTGCTGTTGAGGCATACGTTAAAGCTAGAAGAGAATACAAGCTGATTTAAGTGTAAAGTACAAGACATGTGTTTAGCGTTACAGAATGTTAGTATCGTCCTTGGATTTCCGGTGATATATTCTTAGACTGAAGCGAAATTGCTTTGGGTTTACACTTCCGGTTGAGCGGGGTCAGTATAGTGTGTATACACACATGTGACGTTATTGCAACAGTTGGTGTCTATAGAGCTTGTGGTTGTAGGAAGGTAGAATTGCTTAGCTTCCAACTGTTGCTTCGAGTGATGGCGCAGACGCAATAGGTAACATAGCGATCAATAAAATTTTATAAAACAGAATGTCTATAGAAATTTTGAAAGTATTACTTTATAAAATAAAATTTCAATTAAGTTAAAATCTATAATATAATTATAATTTAAATTTTTAAACGTATGATTCTCAAAAAAGAAAATCATTTTTTAATTTTTCAATTTATAATTTGTAAAACAAAAGGATGAATTTATAAACAAACTGTGAATTTATATTTTAAAACTAAAATTTTATAAAACTGAATATTTATTTAAAATTTTAAAAGCACTGTTCTACAAAACAGAATTTCAATTTGAACTATTCAATTTAGAACTTTATAAATAAAACTGTAATTTTAATTGTAAAGGTTTATTATTAAACTGAATAACAATTTTTAATTTTATAAGTATTCTTTATAAAATAATTGAATATTTTGTAAACAAAAGTATGATTTTGTAAAACAAAATATTAGTTTTAATTTTCAAAGAATGATTTTGTAAAACCGAACATAAATTTTAATTTCCATGAATGATTTCTCTAAACAAAAGTGTAAATCTGTTCTTCAAAAGTAAATATTTTATAAAACAGAATATCTATTTAAAATGATAAAAGTATTATTTTTCAAAAACAGAATTTCTACTTTAACCTTTTAACGTAAAACTTAAAAAAATAAAACTAATTTCAATGTGCAAAGTATGATTTTGTAAAACCAAGCATCAAGTTTAATTTTCAAAAATGGTTTTCTAAAGAAAAAGTGCAAATTCGATTTTAAAAATGTAAAAAGTGTATAGTACATGATATGTATTAAAATTTTTAAACTATTATTTCACAAAAACAGAATTTCTATTTTAACTATTCAACGTAAAACTTAAAAAAAAATACTGTAAATTAAATTTTACAGTATGATTTTGAAAAATTAAATACCCACTTTAATTTTCCAAAGATAATTTTCTAGAATCCAATATCAATTTCTATTTGCTAAAATAATTTCTCTAAACCAAAGTGTAAATTCAATTTTAAAGAGTATTCTTTTTAAAACAAAATATCTAGTTAAAATTGTAAAGTATTATTTTACAAAACAAAAGTGTGAATATAATTTTATAAAAGAGAATATATAATTATAATTTTAAAAGCATTATATTACAGAAGCAAAATTTCAAATTTAAGTTCTAAAGTTAAACTATAAAATAAAATTAGCATTTTGATCTTTAAAGTAACATTTTCTAAAACAAAATTCTAACTAAAATTTTCTAAGTATACTTAATAAATTAATTCCATAATTTTGTAAACAAAAGTGCGATATTATTTTTCGAGTTCATTTTTCTAAAAAAAATTCCTTTCTAAATTTTCACAATATAGTTTTAGAAGAAACTTAATTTTAATTATAACTTTTCAACGTATAACTCAATAAGCAAGCTGTAATTCAAATATTCAAAGTATGATTTTGAAAAACAAAATAACAATTTTAATTTTCAAAGAATGATTTCACTAAACAAAAGTGAAAATAAATATATCGAAGTAAATATTTTATTAACAGAATAACTATTTAAAATTTGAAAGAATGATTTTGAAAAAACAAATATCAATTTGATGCTTTCTCTGAACAAAAGGGAAATTTAATTTTTAAAGTAAAAATTTTGTTAAACGAAATATCTATTTAAAACTTTAAAAGTATTATTTTACAAAAGCAAAAGTGTGAACTTAATCTTCTAAAAGATAATTTCTACTTAAAATTTTACAAGTATTATTTTACAAAATGAAATTTCAATTTTAACTTTTAAAGTTAAACTTTATAAAATAAAACTAACGTTTAAATTTTTCAAATATGAATTTCTAAAACGAAATTTAAATTTAAATTTTATAAATATACTTCATAAAATTATTCTATAAATTTGCAAACAAAAATGCGATTTTATTTTTCAAAAGTTTGACATTATAATAGAAAATTTCGATTATTGATTTTCAGAGTATGATTTTTTAAAAAAATATTATTTCAAAACTTCAACTATCTAAATCAAAATACCAATTGTAAATTTATGAGGTATACTTTAAAATAAATTATTAATTTTATAAAGAAAAATGTTATTTTTATTTTCGAAAATTTTTGATTTTATATATTTTATAATATATTTTATAAGATAAGTGTGGTTTTAGTTTAATGCTTGATTTCGTATAACAGAATATCGATTTTAGGTCTTCAAAGCGTAGTTTATATAATAAGTTTGATTTACCTTTTCAAAAGTTCAATTTTGTAAAATGAAGTATTCATTTTAAATTTTCAAAAGTTAAATTCTCTAAAATAAAATATCGATTTAAAAATTTCAAATTCTACCTTATAAAAATAAAAGAACGATTAAAAATTTTCAGAGTATGATTTTATAAAATTATGTGTTTCTTAAACTACTGTATTTCATATTTCTAATCTGATCTGTTTTTATTTTAAGATAAATAAATGTCATTTATAAGAAACATTTCTTACTTTTGAAAAGTAGTACATCTGGAAATCCAACTTTACAATTTAATTTTAAAGTAATTACCTTATATTACATTCACAGATTGTAACCTTTTCCAGTATTGGAGGTGTACACAATTTTTCAATGCAGAAGTATTCGATTGTTTAGGAACATGGTAAGTACAACTTTTTACATCTATATTATAATTTAATGTTCCAAGTGAAGGACAACACTCATCATCCATATCTTTTACAGTTTTCAATATAAGTAATTTACGAATCCACTCCGTCTGATCTTTACCTTTAGAAAGGAATAAGCTATCAACTTCACACAGTTGAGCATTTATTCTTCGAAGAAGAGAAATAGTATATCCATTTGAATTGTCCCAAGTTAATCCATGAAAGTTTTCAGTTAACCTACTACACATTGTTTTTGATATCTTATTCCTAATTCAGTCATTTCACAAGGGAGTTTTATCATAGCATGTAACATTACACTAAGTTCACTTGAAACAATACAAAATTCACGTGCATTAAACTCATGAGGCAAAATGTTAAAACACTGTATATATATATATATATATATATATAGGGTGAATGTTGTACCCTAAATGTTTCAGTGAGGGTAAATGTTGTACAAGGTCCCTCTTGAATAGAATTATCAGCACGTACAATCTTCTTCCTGATAACGTTGACATATTTGCTAATGAATCAACTTTTAGAATATGTATAAACAGACTATCTCTGTAACTTTTTTTTTCTTTTTTGTTTTGCTGTTCTTCTATTGTTGTGTTATGCTTACTGTTAATTTTTTCAGTGTAAAATGGCAAATTGTGCTGTATCTGAAACCTTCTGTAAATAAATAAATAAATAAATAAATAAATATATAACATATTCTTTTGAATAAACTAAACTTTTCATATAAGTAAATTGTTCTTCAATAGTTTTAGGAATTAACTGTGCAACCAATTCCGTGTCACGAATAAGTATTTTACATTTGTTCAAAAATGTGTTCATTAAAATAGTAATATGATTACATGTCTTGTAGAGATCATAATATTTCACAAATGTATTATGATCATTTACTTGATTCACTAAATGTTTTGATATTATAGTTCCTGTGTTCCACTTGTATAAACATTGATGTGTAATATTTAATGTACAACCACTACACTTTTTCGGGTTTACTTCTAAATAAAATTTAATTGTTTCGAAAATGCATGTCTCAGAAATATACACACCACTATTTTTTTCTTTCTTTACTAAACTTCTGGACCATATAAAATATATCTAGAAATAAGTTTCTCTTTTACGTCTCCCACCTTTCGTCGAAGTAAGTTCCGTAAACCACATTCATAAATTAATACTCTAAATTCACCAGAATTTCAATTTTTCTTTAAATATTCGTTATACATATCTTAATAAAGTTACTTGGTTTAAGCGCAGCCTTCCACGTACGATCATTTAAATGTTCAGTACCTTCCTCTTTATTTAAATCCTAACTAAGACATGCATGAGCTAACTGATTAGGTATATTAAAATGCACGCTAGGTACACAAGGAAACTTGCAATATTTCTCCAATTGTCGATAGCCTCCCAAATACACAATTCCTCAATAATATTATTTTTCCATTGACAAGGCGAAATAACAGAGTTTCCATCACTTTTACAAGAAACAGTTTCGTGAACGTTTTCAATTATTTTATAAGAATCTTTCACAGTCAATGTAGATTCACTTTTACATTTAATATTACTTTCTAAATTATTTTCAGCACTACCAGAAAATGTAGATTTAGGTTCCCAAAAACTATCTGAAGTGTGTGAAGAATCATTTAAAGGTTCAGTACTCAATCTTTTCTCCAATGATAAACATTCGTTTCCACTTTCAAGGGTATTCACTATTTCTGATGATGGACACGTACATTCAAAGACTGTTAATGCATTCTCAGCAGGTTCGACTTATTCCATAATAGAAATAAAAATGTCTATACAATAAGTGTGATCACAGCAAAAATATCTTTCTAAAAGCATCACAGTGTAAAATTAGCTTACTTTTACACTTAGCACAGTTACTTACTCACGTGCACCAAAACTGTCCTTTGTTAGTAATTCTACATGCAGTTCCACTATTCTGGTTCCCATTAGATAGCGAAGTCCGAATTCAAAGTTAGCCTTTAAATGGTCTGCTTTACGATGAGTATTTACATATAACATAAATAATTCTTCTACATCCTTGGGATTTACTACAACTCGATAAACAGTATCATTTAAATATAGTAAACTATTCTCTTCACTAAATGGAGATCCAAGTATTAGATATCCCATGCACTGATGTTCAGTTCTCTCCTTCTTCCAAATTCTGTATGAAGAACAAGGAACGTATCTCCTTCGTATCCCATTTACGAATAGATTTTAGTATGAACGGTTGATCTACCCATTTCGAACGTCATCCACAGGAGAGCTTCTCACTTACTATAGTTGGAGTTACTTCCGTACTACCGTACTGTACCATGGCTATAACACAACTAAGGTAAAAGTATATATATTAAGTTGATTATGCACTTTTGACAATGTTCAAGAAAGAATTCCGTTATACGAGAAGGTCAGCGAACATTCAACTATGTGAGAGAAACAAAACGAACGTTCTAGAAAGGCAATACAAAAATAAATGAAGGTCAAAGAAACTTATAGCAATCCTACCCTGAATTACAAGTAAATGCAATAAAAATAAAATACGTCATCACCTAAATACATCTCTATAAGAAAGTAGGTTAAGTAAGCATAGAAAGATCTAGAACGGTCCCGTTAGCTGAAAAGGTCACCGACCTAAAAAGTAGGTCAAGTACACTTAGGCCTTAAAGTAGACCAAGGTACCGTTATCGCCTATCGACCTAAAATTAAAGGATTGCACGCCACTTCTACTCATATGTAACTGATTTATTGAGACTTTCCATTCGGTTTGAGTGTTCTCTGCTGAAACCGAGCCCATGGCCTCCCGAATACGAGGCCAACTGTTTTATGAAATATTAAACAATATTAGAAATGGATTAATGTAACCACAATGTGGTCTTAGGGTATTTTGTAGTATATGCACTTGTATGATAAAAGAGCGGTAGAAACAATTGAAGTTGCTAACAAGATATTTATCTTACTTACCTGCCTTTAATGTTAACATTCCGTAACAATATCACCAAACTATGCTCTGTAACTATACCACACACCATATACTTTCCGATTGCCTGAAGACTCTAGACACATTCTCCGCGCATAGATAAACTAGCTACCACTCGGATTACATATGTGCAACAGAGATGCAGGATTGCAGTGTCTTCCACTAAAAGACAGGAAGAGCAGGAGAGGGGAAGGAAAGAAAGGGAGGAGGAAGTGCCGGGCGAAAGAATCAGTTAAAAATGTTATACAAGGCTGTACAATGGAAGTGTCCTCTTGAATTTCCATTATTAGTCTAGAGGGTTGCCATCTACTAGTCTGAAGTCTAGATATTTAGATTAGTTGTAATAAATATTACATTCTTCAATGTTTATGTTTTATTTTGCATCTATAAAAAGTACAACTACATTATTCAACGAAACAACAAGGGTAGCCAAATAATGCCTTCAAGTATAGCCAACCTTGGATTAATTTATTAGATAAATCATTCATTCAACTTTTGAGACATTTGACTCACTGACAACTAATGTTAACGTTTATGCTCCTTGATTTTACCAGATGCGGTCACATATATACATTTTTAGAGGCTGACACTGACAAATCGTATTCTTTATTTTGATTGGATCTATCATATCCAAAGTTAAAATTTGGTCACTGGTACGGCTTGTTTGCTTATTGCATAGCATATTAACTGCAAAACAAGTATGAAGTCAAAAGTTTTACAAGAGTTGACCATACCCTTCGCTATATAATTCCTGTAATACACCCGTGCCATATTCGGTTGCATAACAAGTAGGCTACACTAATACTTCTTGAACTTTAACTTAACTTAATTTTTATATGGGCCAGTGTAGTAATGTTGGACTTAGGCCCGTCACGATTCTCCTTTAGCTGTTAAGCGTTAAAATCAATACCCATGCCCCTGCCGGGACTCGAACCCGGGACTTTCGAGCCGATGTCCTACCGCCGCAGACCGCTCGGCCACCCGGCCGGCTAAATCTTATCGAATTAAATATGTGTTAAGATGCTAGTCGAGTGAGTAACGCGCTGGTTAATTGATGGAAAATTTTAGCGTCTCCCTTAAACAAGGGTTTGTATAATTTTAACGACGGCTAAGCATACAATATGTTATTTTTATGTTAATGAGGTTATTTTTCACTTTACACTATGTATTGCAATCATCTCATTGGTTAACGAAACCAATAAATTGCGGCATCTGAACAAATAAAACTCTTTGAAGAAAGTCGAAGACAAGAAATATTGCCGTCAAAGCACGAACAAAAAGAAAAAGAAGACACACAAAAAGGAAAGAGGGTAAGATATGTTGGGACAAAGCGAAAATGTGTCGCTACATGACTGAGGAAACCCCCTGGAGAAACTTTAGTCAGCATGTTTAGTCGCTGGGATTGAATGCACGATCTCCCAAATGCTAAGTTAACGCTCTACCACCGAGCTACAACTGCTGGGTAAAAGAGTATTAGACGTCTTATGTCTAATATTGTACAGTCTATTCCATATAAGTTGATCCCATTAATTATTCTGTTTCGAGCTGAAGATTATCAAAGTACAACTTCGGGTATCTTCAGAAAAAAGTTCAAGTGCTGAAAGGTAGGGTGAAGTTTCGCAATTGGAAAATTTATGTGCAAATATGTTTTTCTTCTTTTAAGTGCAATAGGACATGTTGAAATGTTACTAAGTGTAGAAAAAGTAACATTCATTGAAATACGTAATGATATAGTATTTCGAAACCACCTATACATCTGAGCACGTGATCGTTTTGCCACCTACGTTTCCATACGTAAAATCCCATTTGAAATGAAAGTGAAGACAGCAAATTTAGTTCTCGCATTCATAGTACAATCAACAAGAGAGGAGAGAAAAACTACAGCATTTGCAAAGAAAATATTATTTTCATTGTCTTGAACAACGAAAATTCAGTATGTTTCTTCAGGAGTTCTATCAGAAATAAATAAATAGATGTGTTCATGTTAGCTCAATGGTAGAGCGCGTGTCATCTAATTGTCAGGTAGTGGGTTCAAATCCCGGTCTGGAAAATCTATTTTATGTAATGATATATTCCTCAAGCATGAATAATTAGATAAAGTAATAATAATCAGTTTTATAATTATCCATACAAGCATTTCAGGACATAAGTAATAATTATGTTTAAAACATAACATCAGAAAGGTAATGGTGTACTGTTGACAGTACACGTTTGTATATATTATATGTGAACGTTAAATACAAATTAAGTAAATGTTGTTATATCCAAAGTCGGATCAAGGTGCCATACAGCAAATTCTCTATCCCCAAAGTTCATGATCCCCACGAACGATGAGTCACTTTAAGAGTTTAAGTTGTACTTCCGTTAAGCAACACTCTGAAATGTTTTTTCATATGAAAGTGGTAAAGCTTTGATCTCTCTCTCTCTCTCTCTCTCTCTGGCTTGGTTGCAAATTCTATAGTTATGTCATCTGATGAAGAGAAGTCACTATTGTTTAATTAAGTTGCTACGTTGCTTTTACGGGAGAAGGCTGTCGATCCTTGTCGCTCGCGTGCAGCTTTTGTGCTTCAGTTGGAAGTGTGCTGGTATGTGTAGTGGGAGTTCAATCAGTTGATAACTGATTGTTTGCTTATATTTTTAGCGTTATGTCAGGCAGTAATAATACACCTATTATACGAAGAAATACAAAAAGTGTGGATCTTCGTCCATTCCATTCGTTGAAATTGCGCAAATGAACGTTTGGCAGCAATGGAAAATCTCACCTATTAATATACTTTCATTTGAGGTAAATTTTCATTTACAGAAAATATTTTTGAAGCTAGCAAATGTTACATTGGTAAATCAGATATTAAGAGACAGTTAAGGAGTCTTAAACTTTCATGTGAACAATGTAGTGACGCCATTACCTGTGGTCAAAAGCTTCCAGAAGTAGCTACGATAAGTGTAGGAATATTACCCTTAGGAGTTGATGACAAATTAGTAGAATTTTTACTCAAGTGGTACAGTAACTAGAACAGTGAAAATTAATCATCAGCAACATTTGCCTTATCCTGTATATAGCGGACGCATGTTTTATTTTTCGATGTTAAAAAGAACATATCCATTACACGATCATTCATTCGCATAGAACTCAGATATTTATTCTTGGGCAAATTTCAGTGACGGATTCAGCTAGGTCAGATGCGAGAGATTCTAGTGAGAAGAGTAATCAAGTGACGTCTTTTCATTACAAGGAGCATTAATTTCCCCAGTGGGTGCTTTAAACAAAGCATCAGCTGGGCTTAACGCTGTAGATCAGCTCCGCCATCTTGGTACGCACCTTCCATTGATTTACACGGGAATTGTTTTACTCATTTTATGCCTCTCGGATGCAGAATATTTAAGCTCTGCTTTCACAAAATTTGTCTTGGTGGTTATTTTGACTCTTGTATAGTTTTGGTTTGTGAAGTTTCTCCAAATCTATAATTATAATGTATTATTAATAGTTTGCTATATAAATCACAATATGTTAACGGGCAATTATACTGTTCCTGTGTAAAATATTGCATTTCTATAAAGTAGCATGAGTACAAGAGAACATGACGATAAACTGGGTGAAAACAGAAGTTAAAACTATACTCCTGAAAAGTATAAGACGAGTAAAACAATTCCCATCTTAATCAATGGAAAGTGCGTACCAAGATGGCGGGGGTGATCTACAGCCTTAACAACGCTGAGACTACGCAGGTAGATCAAGGTAATAAATCTGGTGCTGATTTGGACACCCCTGACTGTGCAGGTGTCACAAGTGAGGGTGAAATCAATTAGACCGAATTCAGTTAATTCTGTTGGTGCTCGTGCGTCATTATAGTCTGAGCAGCAGTTGTGTGACGATGCTGGCGTGCGTCAGGAAGAGAATAATGAACTAGTAGTTAAAGGATCTTGTAGTGTTAATTTAATTGTGTTTTCCCACATCGGGAAAATTTTGTGGAATACATGCAAGCATCGGAAGATCAGAGTGTGGAAGGATTACAGTGTCAATCTGGTGTAATTCCGGTGTCAGTGGCGGACAGGATAGAAGAGGAATTTTCTGATGGTGGGGATAATGTTTTTGCCCTCCTTTGATTCCAGTAGTTGGTGGTAAGGCTTTTCTTGGTTTTGTTTTCCAGCCTTCACAGAGTGTCAATGAAAGTGGTGTAGAAGGGCAGATAGTCGATTCCCCTGATTCATCTAATCACGAAAACTTGGAATGAGTGCAGTGCAAGCGACCTCTTTGTCCAATGCCACTTTCTGTGACTTGCGTTTAAATAAAAAGCGGACAAGAAAGAGTAGGCCTTCAAGGCCTTCAAAGTGCAGGGTTGTCCAATACGAAGGATGGGCATGATCTCAGGTCTGGTTTGGTTTGTCACACGAATGAGGACAGTTAAATATGTTTGGTTTTGCTGTTTTTTGTGTGTTATCAGCTGGAAAGAAGTTTTGGTGATTACCAGGTAAGATTTGGAGATTGCCCATCACAAGTGTGTTTTGGCATTAAGAATACTTTGGTTGTTGAAGATATAATTACTTTTTCCCAGTATGGATATGAACAAGCTAGTGTTTATTTTCGTGTGTCTTGCATATATGCAAACGCTTAAAGTTAGTACTTTTAATGTTGCAAGAGCATATAATTACTCAACTTTGGCTAGCTTACGCCGCTTTATATATCAGGAGAATGTTGACATTCTTACATTACAAGAAACTACTACGACAGGCATACCGTTTACAAACTATCGGGTAATAAATACATCGGATTAACAGTGAAACTAGCACGGGATGTTCTGTTTGTATTCGAAATGACATCTCTTTCAGTAACGTGTTTTCACATGATTCTGGAAGGGTAATTGCTGTGCAAATTAGGAACTTTCACCTGATATATGTGTATCTTCCGTCTGGCTTTCAGACAGTGCGCCAACGTGAAGCTATGGTAGCCAATGATTTGGCATTGGAAATACAGCGTCGTAGTAGTGATTATGTCATTATCACAGTGGACTTTGACGCTACTTTAAAACCTAATGACTCATCAACAGGTCTGAATACCAGTAAAGAATTAAATTATTTATTGAAAACCTTTAATTTAGTTGACTTGTGGACTAGTCAATATGATTCGCACTTTGGTGCAACTTTTTTATACGTCTGTTTGGTCTCTGATCTACAATTATGTGCCAGCGCAATGTTTGCTAGTTTTAAATCCGTTAAGGTTGTACCATTGGGTTATTCCAACCATCGATGTTTAATTGCTAGCTATACTTGGCTAATGGGTAAGCATTTGGTGAAAAGCCTTAATTGGCCATTGACTGCACAGCATTTAGAAAATGTCTATTATCAAAATCTCATAATTTGTATTGTGAATAGGAATAGAGTAGGGCATAATAGTAGTGGATCACTATTTCATAAGTTGTTCAAAATGAAAAGTTGAATCAATCTACCTCTCTAAAATGACTAATGCTGAAAATTGAATACAAATGTATTATTTGTATGACATGTTGCGCTTTAATAGGTTAGTGCCTCAGGGTAATGCGCAACTAATTCATGTCAAAAAGTTGCAAGCAGCCATTAGATTGGCACATAAACAACGTTACAATGGTATTATTATCCGTAGCCGGATTTTACAGGATGGTGTTACTGAGAATCCAAAAAGTGCACATTATTCATGAACGTAAAAGGGCCAAAGGGTAGTTCATTAATAGTTTTATTAACGAGCGTGGTGAACTTTTTAACAATGGTGATTTGTATCAACCTATGTGGTCACACTATAAAGCCTTTTTCCAAAAGAAATCGTTTTGTCAAAGTAAGATTTTTTGTTTTGCAGGATTCTTGGAATCTTTTAACGCATGAGGAGAACCAGCTAATTGGCAGGTCCTTTACTACAGAGGAGGTTACTTATACTATTGAGGCTTTGAACCTCGGCTGCGGCCGGTACTGATGGACTCACGCAAATATATTATAAGCAGTTTCAAGTACTTCTTGCACCAATATTGGTTGAGTTATATAATCGGTTTCATTTGGGTAGTCCTTTGGATTCTGAGTTTAATTCCATTACGGGAATATTGATACATAAAAATAATTCGGGTACTTCAGCCAATAAGTTTCGTTTAATGCCTTTTTGAATGCGGATTATAAAATAAGGAACCGTGCTCTTTTGGAAAGATTTAAACTATATATGATAAAGCTCTTGGACCCCATGCAGTCAGACATTTCCGGCTCTACGCCTATGCATGTGTCGTTAGCCATTTTGCGCGATTCGTTGCATGTTAGAAATAAACGCCTTGTTGATGATTTTAGCATATATGTAGGAGACGCGGCTAATGCGTTCGACGGTGTCAGTTTGGAATATTTATGAACTATTATGCAAATTTTGAATTTTCCTGACAATATTATTAACTTGATATTTAGTTGTTATTGTAATCACAAGATGCGATTACAAACTAATAAGCGGTTAATGTTACCTTTTGCTGTCAGGGAGATGCTTTGTCCTGCTTTTATTTTTCGTTAGCCTTAATGCCTTACATTCGATGTATCAGAAATAAGCTTGTAGGTATTACGCTTAGTGGTGTTAAGTTATCAATGCTTAATTACTTGGAAAATACTTTGTATTTTGTTCCGAATGAATCCGAAATGGAGTTAATTGAGGCAGTTTTGACTCAGTTTGCGCAGGCATCTATCATTACTAATAATAATAATAAGTCGCAAATGTTACATACTAATAGATCACGATATGGCACATATCCTAAATATGGCAATGAAAAGCATCAGATTACCTTTTTTGGTATTATTGTTTCCTCCAATATTAAATATACCATTGTGGTTAATAATCAAAGGCTCGTCTAAGTGGCTCGGCGTGATATAAAAAAAAAATGTGGCATTATTGATACATTACTGGCCAGATTACAGTTTTTAATACTTACATATATAGTAAGTGCACGCACATCATGCAATTATTACCGGTTATGGCTAAGACAAGCACGTATTGCTATGTTTACTGGCTTTCATTTGTGGGAGTCTTATTCCATCCGAGTGCATCGTAATACTTGCTATTTACCGGTGCGACAGGGTGATCTTGGTCTTAAGTCCATACAACACCATGCTCATGCGTTATTATTATATCGTACGCTAGAAATTATTACTGATAATTACATTTCTATTTCTGGCAAGTTGTTTGAATACATACTTTCCCAAATTGACAATAGTGAAATTGACAAATTGACGCTTAATAACTTGCCATGGCGAGATATAGCGTATTATTTGAGGCGCGAATTCATGGTTATAGCTTATACCTTAGCGTCTAAATTACCTATTGATAACTGGACGGTGAGGCAGATTTATGATTTTCTGGTGCATAATAATTAATGTCATATTCCTTTAATACAAAGACAGCAATTTAAGTGAAACATTTCAGGATTTGTGCATATTTGTTAAAAATCTACCTTTTCTAATATAGCTTATCAATATGTTCATGGCAGAATTCCTAAAATATATATTTTTACATCTGCGTGGTGTACTTGATTCTAATTTATGCGAGATGTGCGGGTACGTACACTGTCATCCCACTACGCATTTATGAGCGATTTACACTGATTTGGTGCGATGTATTACTCAGTGGAGTAGGCCAAATACTGATTTAAAGTCTTGGATTTTCCACCGATTTTCTAGGTTATTCCGAAAGCTAGGAGAAGAATTTTATTCTGGCTTACGGTGCAAACGGTAAAATATGTATTTGAACACAAACCTTATATGTCAAGAGATTTGAATATAGCTCAGCTATTATATTCGTTTGAAGAGTTGCAATCAAAATTAAATTTAAAATGTTTAATTTATATTACAAAGCTATTTATTAACTGTTTTGCTGACTTTACTTTTTCGTTGTTTCATTTCATTGTAATTGATGTGAGAATATTGCGCCGCTCATGAGAATAGTGCGGCGTGGCCACTGTGCCCTTACATGATTCTTTGTGTATGCACTTGATATATGAAAATGATTTTATGCAAAAATTATTTTGTTTTGATAATCACGTTACTTGTTAACATTATATATAAAAGCGGTAGGATCCCTGTAGATTAGTGTAGGTAGTTTTTTGTTTGTTTTCTAGTTTGTTCAGTCTTGATTAATTCTTTATATTTTCTGTTTCACACTAATAAAAAAAATGGTAGAGCGCGTGCTTTCTAATCGTGGTTAGGTGGTGGGTTCGAAACCAGTTCTGAAAAATTTATTTTTATGTAATGATATATTCCTCAAAGCATGAATAATTAGATAAAATAATAATAATCAGTTTTATATATATCTATACAAGCATTTCAAGACATAAGTAATAATTATGTTTAAAACATAACATCTAGAAGTGGTGTGTGTTGACAGAACGTCGGCATATTGTATGTGAACGTTAATACAAATTAAGTAAATGTTGTTATATCCAAAGTCGGATCAAGGTGCCATACAGCAAAAAACTATCCACAAAGTCCATAAAAAATCAATATCCCTAAAGATCTTGATCCCCACGATTGATGAGTCACTTTAAGGGTGACTAAACTATAGTCATATACTTCCGTAAAGAAACACTCTGAAATGCTTTTTTCATATGGAAGTGGTGAGGCTTTGATCTCTCTCTCTGGCTTGGTTGCAATTTCTATACTTTGTCATCTGATGAAGAGAAGTTACTTTTCTCTAATGAACTAGAAGGAAAAAATGCTTAATTTGACCAGGGCTCGAACCCATGTCCGTGTGGCATTGGTTTAGAAAGCAAAGGTTATAACCATGAGCTACTTTTACAACTAGAAAAATATAGCCGAGATTTGTCTTATTAAAACACCACCAGATTGAGTCACACTAAGTGGACCATTTTATACATTAGTGATTTTAGATAAGGAAGGTTAGATTGGTTTAGGTTAATTATAGTAAAATTGGGTCATTCCTGGATAATTTTAGAAAATGGTTACCATTTTCGAAAAGAAAAATAGTTTTCGTATGTTGGTTCCTACATACCTGAAATTATCAGAACGACTTTTAAAGAAATGTTGTGCAAAGTTTCCTCGATGTCAAATTTCAGATTTTTAATGAGGATAAATCCGAGACATTTAAGCCCGAAATCGGGCATTTTTCGCAAAGAGCTATGTTTGAACATTCGTAGAAGAGAAGGAGTATGATTAAGGACCATGATTTTTTTGCGTGCTATCGGTCTCGAGATCTAAATATTGAAAACTTTTGCAGAATTTTATTTAATCCCTTCACTCCAAAAATTTGTTAAAATAAAATTTTATACAATTCGTTACTTATTTTTCAGCCTAATTTTTTGATTAAAGAAATTAATTTTCAGAAAAGGTGTATCCATATCATTGAAGCATACTTCAAGAGCTACACAACGGTTTTTGATTAAGCTCTCTAGCTTTTCAGGTTTTTTAGATATTCAAGTTTCCGTACATCTTTACAAGAGTAAAAAAAATCCACCCACCATTTTGGAAAAGGCCTAGCAGGGTAAGATGGTGAAAAGTGCCTTGAAAGGAATGTTGATAAATAAAATAAATTACTATATTCACCATCAAAAATGATGGCTCTCCACCAAATGTCAGTTCAAAAGATGCTAACTTAACCTAAAAATAAATTAAAGTTTTTTGGATAGTTTAGTGATACCTCAGTCGGATTTGCACATACGATGACCTTTATTTTAATAAAAAAAATAAAAAATGAAGATTGTTTTAAGCTCTACAAGATGGTAACTTTTGCAGATTTGTTGGCGCAAAATTAAAATTTTGAGAGAGGTTAGAAAATTTGAAAGTTGAATTTCAAAAAAGAAGAAGACAACAGTTGGCTCGAAAAAAATATATGTTATATATTTTTAGTGGTTCCATCCATATCCATGAATTGTTTGGATGTTTTAAAGTGGTAGAACATAACCAGAAAAATAATAAACAGCATTTTAGTCGGTTTTAAGGCTTTCTACATTCGTTTAATTAGCTTACAATGGTTCATGGTGTCCTCAAAATTTGCAACGTTAATTTAACTAATTTCCCGACGTCATACAATAATGAAATTTTGCGCAGCGGTTTAAGTCGGGTGACAATAGAACATTCCATTGTTACTTTTACATATTTCTATATATGTATATATTTTAAAAACATATGTTAATATTTTGTTATTATCGACTTCTTTATCCTAAATAAATAGTAACCTGCTGGGTTTGGTTGGTTGCAGAACACTTTATGATTTGAGCCACACAATATTAGCTTGAGAAAAAGTATGAACACAGCAAAAAACCGAAGAAAATTAATAAAAAGACTTTCTCAACGGTGAAAAGTAACCAGGAGAACGCCATCAGTTGAGCACAGAGATTAGAGAAAAAGTACGTGACTAGGCTTCTTACGTAACACGCGCTCTATAAATACAAGTTCGAAAGAGCTGTTTTTCGTGGATAATTAGTCTAGACGTCTGCTTCTTGAGTGGAATGTCTCGGGTTTGAATCTCGCCCGGGACAACACTTTTTCTTCTTGTTTCTGTAAATATATATTTTCATATGTTCATATTTAATATTTAATAATTCCTAGGATGTGTATATATAACTGATTGTTTTTGAAAGCTAGAATGTATTTGGATGCACACTGAGCGAGGTATGTAACGGGGGCACGGTGCGTCCGAAGGGAGCTGGGCGGCGGAGCTGCTGGGTGACGCAGCCCAGGTTAGCGGTGGGCATACGCACAAGTGTTGTTAACATTCCATTTCACCTGTCAATTTTCTATTTGGTACACATAAAATTAATTTTATCTTTATCTTATCCCAATCCCTGTGCTGTTCATTTGCAGGGTCGAAACTATGGTAATAAAGAACTTTTTAAAAACATCCTTCTCTTAAGCAATTCGTACTAAAATGTAAAAAATAATGTTCATGCATGACTAAAAAAGCAACTGATGGGGTGCGAAAATTGAAGAATTTATAAAGTGACTCTCTATGAGAGGGCGTCCTATGACTTTCTTTTTAAGATGAGGTTTTGTGACATATCTTGTATAAGAACTAGCGGTGGTCAAGTAGCATAAGGAAGTCAATTATTCAATTACCTAATTCCAGAATGCGAGATTTCGGAATTGCGCAATTGTAGAAAGTGAAAATATGAAACATACCATATTCAAAAATATGAAACATAACATAAAACTTTACAAGATTGTTGGAAAGAAACCGTATGAATCCGCACTTTCACTAATTGAGTAATGGAAGTAAATTTTCGTTGCCATTTTTCTTTTTAAGTATGTTCAAAAATTTGCTACATCGAGACTCCGGGGTTTCGAAATATCCCAAGTTTAATACAACATTTTCAACTGATATGAGTGTCATTGTCATCGAACACCGGAAATTTCAGCCATGTTTCTTCAGAATGGGTTAGTAGGTGTGTTCATGTTAACTCAGTGGTAAAGTGCGGGATTCCTACTCGGTAGGTCTTAAAATCGAATCCAAGAGAGACCTTTTATTTTCTTTATTAGCAAAATTCCACAAAAATATGATGCAAGGAGTGGTTGCTACGAGAAATATTTTCAGAAAAGTTTAGGTAGCCCTAGAAAGACTGTTTTCGGAGGTGAGGTGGGGGACACTAATATTGTGTCCAAGACCCTTCAGCATTTATTACACGTTCCATTCTTCTGGGCATGGAATTTATTAGATGGCTGACAAATCTATCTCCTTCCCCTACCTCCAGCCATGCCTCGGAAACAAGGTCCCACAGGTCATCCCGTTTCTTGGTGTATCTGCCTCAGGCCAATTGTCCCTTAGAATAGAAGGCTTTTTCTAAATTAAATAGAACTAGGCATGATGGTTTGCAGGTGCTGAAGTGATTTATGATATGGGTGGAGAGTCGTAGTAGTTGGTCGTGGATACTGTAGCCGGGTCGAAAGCCTGCTTGGTGAGTGGAGAGGAGTTTTTTGTAGAAAAATGGATATGTAGGGGCTTTACTAGGATTCGTTCTAGGATTTTGCTAAGTATAGGTGTGAGCTGGTTGGGTCGGTAGGAACTTAGTGAGGTAGATGCTTTATCTGGTTTGCGGAACATAAACGTTTTTGATGCTTTCAATTGAGATGGTATATATCCTGTACGTAGTATGAAGTTGAATATGGCTGCTATCAGTTGGAGTAGTCGATATGGTCCCTCTTTCAGATGCGATATGTTATACCGTCCTGGCCTGGAGCGATATTCTTCTTATGAGCAGTGATAGTAACTATGTCTTCAACGGTGATTAGTGCAGTGAGATGGTTGTTCTCGTTGATGCGGTGCTCAGAGTTTGGTTGCAGTTCTGGTGATGTAATATTCAGCCTATTTACTGGATGTGTCCTTGCGATGAAAGAATTCTGTGGTATGAAAATATCCTCTCCGATGAAAATTCACTCTAAAAGAATCTTCCCTCTTCCCGTTCAAATCGAGGGGAATTTCGCTCTTTTGATTTAGTGTGTAGACACGAGATAACGCTTTTGCAATTCTTCAAAGCTCTAAATTAAACATTGCTTCTTAACCTCAAATTGAGTTTCATTTGTTCTTGTAGGATTTTTGATCACTGTATTTCTGTGCTTGATAGCCTGTGTTATGAGCAGGAATTCCGCCAGGATTGTCAGTTTCAGGGGTGTAAAGTCACAATTGGGAGGGTGTAAGTGGAGTTTTGCATGATTTCTATCGATTTTGGATCGCACAATTTATGAAATTGGGGGTGTTCTTGAGGATTTGGGGTGGGGGCGGAATCACTGGTTATGATCTAAAGTGTGCTAATATTAATAAAATCAAGACAATATGAACAGGCAAATTTGTTCTATATACGAAAAAGTAAAAGACGTTACAACACAAAACACTTATGTGCGACAAAAATTCTATTGCCAAATTCGAAATCTGCACCCTCAAATTAGTAAAGAATAGAGAAACTTCTTCAACTTACGGAAAAAAACGTTTTAAAATGTTGTCTTGTGTAATCACCGGATTTGGATTGAATTCGATAGCTGGCCATATTAACTTATATCTTCACTTGATTTCCTTAATTACATCCCTTACGTCCTATTTAGTGTTAAAACTGGCAGCGAAACGTACTTCTCTGAGCTCGTCATTTTATTCAAGTTTGGGAATTCAATTTAAAATATTTCTGTAAAATTGGCATTTTTCACTTGTTTTATTCAAAATGAAAGTTTGAAAAAGTGAATGGTAATATGGATGGGTTCGAACCGACAACCTCAGATTTAACTCTAATGCTTTCATTTCCACGCATCAGTCCATTACACCACAGAGGACACTTATGACTTTTGCAAAATTACTATAACTTTTGATGGTATTGAAAGATGGTTTCATTTCGAACCTTAAACGAGAATATTTGTCTTTATAAACTCAGTTTTCAGTTACATTGTGTTATTTCTCCCTTTATTGGAGTGTGCATTAATTTTTATAACTTTAGTGAGTGTAAGTCTTATTATTATTTACTTATGTTGCTTTGTAGCTATTGAGCTCGTGCTTTTGGACGAAGAAGTAAGTTTAAGCAACGGAGGGGACGTGTCTCTCTCTCTCTAGGTAAAGGTTCTTCTAATCACTGCTTTAGCGAAATCTGTATCAAGGATGGGGAGGAAACTTTATTCATTTGCTCTTCAAAACTGATTAAGCGCAAACTTTCCTGTATGGTGTGTTGCCTATCTTCGCTACTTTTCATTTCAGGAACTTCCTTCACACAGTGTACAATGATGCCACTCGTGGTTTTACAAAGTTTATTTTGAGGGTATAAATTGGCGTATTTGTGATTACATAGATTAAAATAAATATAGAAATAAATAAGGAAATCTAGCGGTAGTATCCCAAGAAGCTCCTTTTGAAAAGTATGCAGTGAAAAGCATGAAAACATAATCTAATAGCAAAAGATATAGAGACTAAAGTCCGGGGGCAGGTGCCCCCTTGCGACCCCCTTTCCGTCGCTCTTGATAGCAGTAAATAAAGTGAAATTTATTTGTAAAAGATTGGGGTTCTATATCATTAGTTTACTTCCTTATATTTTATTTTGGAAAGAAGGAAGTTTCCACTATAACTATGCACTGGAAGTAGATGTTTAGAAGAAAAAATAAAAATAAAAATGGAGCGAAGAAAAGAAAAGCAAGAGACACTTTGATAAATGAAGGGCAAATGCTCGTAAGTTGCTTCTAGGGATGCTGATCGCCATATTTTATTTCACCTCATCTGAATGCAGCGGGCTAGCGGAAATGACGAGAGGTCGTTTTCACGAGCGACATAAACTTCTGGCCAAGATTTTTTCTTTGCAAACGGGCCATAAAAGGTTCGTTTGACACAATTTATTGCGAGTATATCAGGTGGCCGTTATATATCTCTTAAAAACGTTCAGCCACAAGAAAACTGACATCGTTACTTGAGCAATATGACCAGTACTCTCATTCTACTTCTCAGAAAACTAATTCCTCTTCAAACGTGGG
>JAGDQP010000659.1:20452-35393 GCA_022664845.1 Lepisma saccharinum | reverse complement strand
CCGCGAAACTAGGCACGAAAGTACAGTGGGGAAGGAAGTATCGGTCTTTTGTTTCTGAAACTTTTGTTGTTGATGCTATGGGACGAAGAAAGTAACAAAACAAATTCCATCTTCCAGCGAGCTACTGATATCACGTTTTTTTTTTCGTACTCCGACTTCTTCCTTCTTTTGCCTCTCATGTCACGAATAAAACATGGGCGACAAAAATCTTACAGCGCATCCAGGCAGA
The DNA here is from genome assembly GCA_022664845.1 of Lepisma saccharinum. Lineage (NCBI taxonomy): Eukaryota > Metazoa > Arthropoda > Insecta > Zygentoma > Lepismatidae > Lepisma > Lepisma saccharinum. Next base: position 35,164 of record JAGDQP010000659.1, on the reverse strand, counting down.
CCCCTCTCTCCTCTTTTGCCATTACGTGTGCTTGAGTCTTACATAAATATTAATACTTTAACGGAACACAGTAACAGTGTAGATGTTAACTCAACTACGGAACCAGTTTTATCAGCCTCTCCTGTAAAATTGGACACCCTAAAGGTGGTGCACGAAATCGCCTTCATGACTACTTATAAGTGGTTTTCAATTTTTCTTTTCAACCTTTTCTTATACTATTATAGTCACAATTTAAACCAATTCGTCAGTTCAGATAGAGGAGGATAAATTTGTATGTAAAGTTATGATGTTTATGATTTTACTAAATACTCAATTGAAACAGACATTACAATTAGGTTACCCTGATCAAAAGTCATGAATACTAATTAAATACAAGAAACATTTTAATAAATTAAATCCTGATCTAAAACCACACTCTCTACCCTACTTTAAAAATTGCTCAATACATGGATTTAGAGTTTTTTCCTATCATCCCATCAACAATTTTAGTGATAAAATAACTGTTTTTACTTTTTCTTTTATGCAGAAATGTTCTTATACAGGGTGGTAAGGTTACGGACCGACAAACTTCAGGAGGTGATAGTACAGTGAAAAATAAAGAAGAAAAGAGGAGGCAACGGGGGGGGGGGATTTCGAGGCGTTACGGAGCTACAGCCTGCCGAAAGCGTGGGAAAATGAACTTCAGAACGGATTATTGCGAAAACGAAAAATCGGAGAGTAAATTAGAGGAAGTCACACCCGGGCTATCCAAAAATGCATATTAGAAAATTCTACAAGCAGGGCAGAAAGGAATCCCCAAAGGAAGTAAGGGATTCCCAGAAAGTCTTCCAAGTAAAGATGGGTCGAAAGGAAGACAAATTGGATGAGTTGCCAACAGGTAACAATAATTTATTGCCGGCCCGTCGATATCTCAACGAGAATAATTGTTATGACCATTTTTATAAAATAATCAGTGGTTGCATATCAGACAGGGGTGATAATTAAAGACAGTCAACGAGCGTTTGGCTTATTTATTAGCAATGAGAGAGACTAGGAGTATCCAGTCGGATGGTGGTGAGTACGCATATCAACAGCTGCAGTGTAGTAAAAAAGACGTCCACGTTGGTCGAGTGGTCAATGCTGTCAGGCGTCCGTGATGTCACAGCAGTCTTGCATTGAAGCCCGGCTGGAAAAGAATCAGGTGTATGATTAAAACGTAACAGCATGCAAAGGATGGACGAAGGGTATTAGTTAATGAAGAGGCACGTTCGCTGGTAAGTAGAAAGAACGCAATGTAATACAGCAACCAAAGAAGGATGACATGGAAGAGATAAAACAAACACGCATGTGTACTAGAAATCATATGTAAACCGATGCAAGGCAAAACGTAGAAAGTTTTCCATACGATGTTACAAGCTTAATAATTTTCACTCTACCAAACATGAATTAAACAAACAAGAGATTAATTCATGATCATTGTTAACTTAATTACAAATTCTCATAGCTGCTTTACTGTATTTTATAGCATATGAGAAGTGCTAAAATTTTTCAAAGTTACTCCAGGAAGCGAAACCTGGGAAATAAAAGATACGGCGTTGAAAGCATACCAACAGAAAAGATGTACATTTTTTTACAAAAAGAAAGGAAGTACCCTTATTTATTCGTTCACTTTTTCCCCATTTCTACCAGTTTGTTGTCTCTTTCTTTCCATGATCAAAGATTTCTTTCCAACTTTGCTCGTTGTTTCTAAAGCTTTTCGGTCTATCTGTTTTTATTGAATGTTTTTTGCAACTCTGTTGTTTTTGTCGCTTGTTTTTATTCATTTTCGTTAGCAACTCTGTCTTGCTCCTTTGTTTTCATAGATTTGGTTAGCAACGCTGTTTGTTTGCTTAATCCTTTTCTTTTTTGATCGATTTGGTTACCAACTCTGTTTCTTCGCTTTCTCCTTCGCTTTTCATGGATTTGTTTACCAACCCTGTTTCGTTTTTCTTTCCTCATCTTATAAAGGAATGACCTTTCCAGGCGTCATCTTAGATTACGTCATCAGTATTTTTTCAATCGCGGTCTTGTACAAACAGCGTTAGCTATCCTCCCCATCTTGCCAACTCTATTCTGTGCTGTCACGTGATGGGAATTTCCACACCACATCTCCGCTGAGCCAGGTCTGGTATGCCGTCATTTTCTCGCCAATATTCATCCGTAGTCTTGTACAAACACCTCCTAGGTCACTCTAAGCCACCTACGTGGATCATTACGGCCACCATCTTAAATTTGCGTCATTCTTCGATTATGTCATCACTTTTTCCCACACAAAATTGAACTGTAATCATGTACAAACGCTCATAACAGGTCAACTCAACTACGTGGCTCAACTACCGTACCACGCCAACAACGCAGGTCAATGATCTCTGTCACGTGATGGAAATTTCCACGCGCCATCTTCGATTACGTCATCACGGCCGCCATCTTGAAATTCAGTCTTTCTTACAGTCCTTCTACTCAACGTTCTAGCGCTGAGCTACGGCGGCTCGGTGCGATGATCTTTGTAGTTCGGTCCTTAACTAAGATACATTTTGAAGTGATTAAAAATAGATGATTTCGATATATTGATTACTAAATATGGTAAATTAAATGTGGATATTTAAAGAAAATTTTACGCAGACGATTTACCAAAAAGATATGAAAGCGAAATATATCTTTGTATAGGGACATTTATTCTCTGCTAAGAAAGAAAAGTTCTCATTCATTTATGTTCAGAATATCTAGTGATTTTCAGCACATTAATCATGATCGGGCTATTAAAATTGTTTGCTTCACTATAACTTTCTTCAAGTGCTCCTAAGTTGATTACGGTAATTTCGCTTTCTTCGTGTCGTAGACATTGTAATAATATTAATAATAATAAAATAATAATAATATAATAATAAGAGGGTAAAAATAGTGTGATATATGTAAATTCAACTCACAATTACTGGATATTAATATTCGTTTAAACTACACAGTAGTTTTACTCAAACTTTGAATCAATTGTGATGAGAAAAAGGTGGTTTAAATTATAAGGGAAGTGCACTTTTTCTGCGAGACGTTTGTTAAGCAAACCCCCCCTCCCCACATTAAGAACTAACTTATCTCATTCGTTTAGATTGTTAGGAAGGTATAGGGAGTCAATTATTTTCGTTAGAGAGCAATCTATAATCTAGTGATGGCGCCAGCAAACATGGGGGCAAGCTTAACACAGATCGACTACTATTCAGTTCAAAATGAACATTATCTCAAATCGTTTGGGAGTTGTTAGGGAGAAATAGAGAGTACATTATTTTTAGTGTTGCGGACGAGAGGAGATTTAAGCTATCTCGTCTCGAAAATATTTTGTCCAGAGAGCATGTCGTCTCGAAAAGATGTATACTTTGCATTGCTTGTCTCGACTCGTTTTCTACAGCCATTTATGTCTCGTCTCGTCTCGTGGCAACACTTACTTATTTCAGATAGCTAACCTTAATCTGTTACTGCGTCAAAATAAAAGGGATGTAGAAATTAGACGACACGCTACAAGATACTGGAAGTTTCTCTATATGTATGTTAATTGCTGTATGAAGTTGGTTATGATATTATTCATGGTTTTCATATGATTCTTGTGTCGTGGTTACCGTATTTGCAGTTCTTGGAATTCTAGAGTTGCAGGTATCTGCTACAGTGACAGCGTATTTGAGAAAATATATTATCAATTTCTATTTGTAATAAAGAGCTAATAAGTATTTTCATTTAACGTAGGATACATTTAGCCATGACACACACTAGGCAACTTGGTAGCGCGATCAAGTCGCAGAGCATTTTTGTGCAGGCGACTTGGTCGCACGATTTATAAATACATCTATTTCTTGACCAGTGTTGACATAGGCAATATAACCATATTGCATTACATATTGCATATAGCACAAGAGAAATGTTGTGCCTCACATATTTCTTCACCGATCTTATTCCATGTCTTTGTTTGGGGTGTTCGAAATTCCGGAATGGAAATACAAATTCCAGTATTTCGAAAGCCTGGGCCGATCTCGCTAGCCGTGTAGGCTAAAGGTTCTAGGCTGCCGTTTACCAGGTTGCGGTTTCGAATCTTGCCTAAGGCATGGATCCTTGTGGATTTTAAGCTCATTCAATTCATAACATCAAAAATCATTTTACTAAAATTGCCCTCAAAATTAAATTTTATCAAAGTTTACCGAAAGCCGGAATTGAAGGAATTCCGAATTCATTTCTCACTTTCGGACATCTCTGCCATCAGGTCAATCGTGCTGTTACTATATATTTCGATGATAAAGAAAAGTCGGTGCTGCTCGTTATATAATCGGGTGGACTCGGGTTCGATTTTCAGTGCCGTCTAACCCGACTGAGCCTTTCCCTGCTCTTTTTCAATCACACAAGTCAAATGTAGGGATTTTTCCTTGAATAAAGCCATAGCTGATTCCTTCCAAAATGCTTTACCTTGTGTTTATTGTAGTTAATATTTCCAATGAACGAACTATTTCAAATGTTTCTTCAAATGGTCGGAATTAAATTCATTTATGACCGTTAGAAATCTTAGTCTCAAGCTGGAATAGGGTGGAGAGCGGCCAGGAGAGTATGTGGAAGATAGCGGCTAGGTCCATATTTAAGGTGCCATCCCAGCATTCGCCTGGTGAAACTGAGGAAAACCATAAAATGCCCAGAATTTGACTGGGTCTGGCAATGGTTAAGTAAATAATATTGTATAATCACTGCTATCTATTTTCTAAAAGTACTTATTCTCCACTTTCGCTATATATATTTCAATGTCGAACATCTTCACGTTCTTCCAACTAGCAATCGAATATAATCATACTTGATTCCTGGTTTTGTTTGTATTTTTCCCCAATTTCGAAAAATCTTATTCCCTGAGGCCATAACTGAAGGCACATTAGAAGACTTCTCTTCCCAAAAATTTGTAATTTCCGAGAATTGATTGAAGTCCCTTCTCGGAATTTTGTTCTGCTTATATTGTTTAAGTAAAAATAATTCTTAACATTCGTCTCATTGAAAAGATCCACAACCAAAGATAAAAATATTGACGGGCGGATGCATCCAGACAATATGTATAAAGAGAGGAAGAGAAAGGAGGAGAAAGAAGAGAGACGGACTTTGTTATGAGAAGCAAAAGACTCTTCTCAGCTCTGTCATGAAGTCATAAAAATGGAATGAACAGAAGCCAAAGATTGGTATTGATCAAATCCACTGGTATTGATCAAATTTACCACTTGAACCCACTTTGAACAAAGCCACTGGTATTGATCAAATTTACTTCATGGGAAGTATTTTCTAAAATATTTTCATAAACAAAGATAAATTATATGCCTGACTTTTTCTTTCTTGTTCACTTTCTCATATGCCATGGGGAAAAAGAGATCAGCAGTAAAAATAATTAACAACTCTTTTCAAAGTGTGACTAATGTGCGTTGCTTCATAAGAATATATGGAAAGCTATTTTAACTCCGCCTCCCAAGTCGCCTTCTGAAATGATTCTCTCTGCGAACAAATCGTGGCGCTAAGATCAAGTCGCCTAGTATGCGCTGCTTCATAAGAAAGCAAGGATTCATTTTTTTGTGCGAAAGTCGCACGACCAAGTCACCTAATGTTCTCCAGGACTTAGAAAAATACATAATGTGTTTTACCAATGCTCCCTTTTTTATCACGGTAAATTACGCTCTGATTAATTTTTAATGTGCGATTATGCACAGTTGAAACGGGTCACCAGATCAGTTGAATCAAGTTTTGTACCTGGTCGCCGGGTCTATGCTTGTAACTCGGTCGGACCCAATTTCGATCCAGTGAACCGGAAAGAAAATCAGAAATATAATTATATCCTTATTATACACTTTTGCGTTTGCACAGTGTTTATTTTAGGGGTTACTACACCACGGGCGTAACCTTACAGAACCCCAAAAGCGACGCCTAAAACTTTAAAAATTGTAACATGTGGAAATAATCTCATGCCCCCGGAAAGAACAAAAGCACCGTCGGAAGTGTGTAAATACCCGCTCCAAAAGGCTATTCTGATATAATTTAGTGTTTGGTTAATTAAATAGGATAAAAGCAATACAAAATGTTAAAGCTCTAAAAAATGAAGTTCTCGTACATAAGTTCACTTCTCAAGAAATTTCACAAATTACAATGTTCATAAATTAAAACCACACGAATAAGTCCTACTCGCCGGGTCAAGATCGGGTTTCATGTCATTCGGGTTAAGTCTCGAACCGGGTCACCAAAATTGACCTGGTTTCAGCTCTGCTGAAGTCGTAAAAGTACCTTCGGCGGTTCCCCCTGGACGTGTGGGTCCCAGGCTACAGTCTTTTTAAACTCCTTTATCGGTCTCTGAGTACGATTGCTACATTATGCTGCCCATCTGATAATACTGCAAGTTAATAGCTAGGCTGACCATCAGCCTGGTTTGAAAAAACGAACAATCAGAAATTTTTTTGTTCCCTGTTTATTGCTGATACACCCAGATATTGAAAAATCAAATAAGCAAATAAAAAAGGAAGTAAACTGTGCAGCTCCCCCCCCCCCCAAAGAAAAGGAGGGAGATAGACACTGGGCAACAAAGTGCTTCCCCTTAATCCATCCCTGCGTGTAAAAGGAAAGAAATGGTTTGGAGAACGCCTGCCCTTGTTGGGTGGTTCCCGCAAATGGAAGAAAGAGGAACATTGCTTCCCTTCGCTCAACAAACATTAAGTAAATGAAGAGGCAAGGGTGGAAGCAGGGCTGAAATGAATGAATGAATGAATGAATGAATGTTCATCTTTTGAAAAGTCAAAGAAAATACTGATCTTTTTTTCTGAATAATAGGGTGTATGCAACAATACATACCTTGTTTTTTCTATGTTTCGTTTCATAATTTGAACCATTATACAAAGTCAAAATCACATAGCTTAAACAAGAACACTTTCAGTGACCCGCTCCGAATCGACCCGAATAAACGAAACCTGAGCTTAACCTAAATGACAAGGCTGACTATGACTCGGCGAAGGATCGAATCTGGACCCCATGGCACAGCCTGAACCCGCTGACTTGGTTTCATTCGTGTGATTTGAATTTATCAATATTATAATTCGAGATATTCATTGGGAAGTGAATTTATGTACGGGAACTTCATTTTTTCTGGGTTTTAAAAGATTTTATTGATTTTATCCTATTTAATACATCAAGCACAAAATTATATCAGAATAGTCTTTCGGGGGAGTATTTGCACACTTCCGATGGGGATTTCGTTCTTTCCGGGGGCATGAGATTATTTCCACATGCTACTATTTTTAGGAGTTTAACCTCAAAGTAAAGGCATGAACTGAGAATGACATGTCAAAAATTTTCCTTTTGTATTCTCCTACGGTTCTGAAAATTTCGCAGCTTTTATTATTTCTTCAACACCGGACATTCAGGTGAAATTGGGATGAGGCATGAATATTTTAAAAATAAAACTCACACATACTCCTCCTTCAAGACAATTTTCCAAAGGACACTTAAACTCCTCTATTGAATGTAATCATTATTTCTCTCCAAAACTGTTTCTGTTACGTATATGAGACTATTAACTGAATCTTAAACTCTTTTTACATTGAGAACACTTGGTTGTTAAAATAAGCCTTCGAACTTTTTGTGTTTCTTTTTTGTTAATTCTGTTGTTTTTCATGTACGTTGACAAAGGGTGGAACAGACTTTATGTACCATACCTAGGTCTATTCTTTGTGGTTACACTAATTGTAACAAATTATAAGTAACACGTGACGTCCAGGAGATAAAGTTAGATAGACGAAGATGGCTAAATGCAACTACAAAGGCTGTGAGAATTGATAAAAAGATTATCCCGCATTATCTTTTTTTTTTTCAGATTTCAAGTGAAAAAATTAGAGAGGTAATTGAATGCTTTATCAATTACGTGCCGAGCTATATAAGTCAAGAGACATTAACTCCATGTCACTCGATTTTGAGAAAAAGGACGAAATACGCTTCATGTGTGGTGTTAAATAATGTTCAAGTTAAGTTACGTCATAGAACCCACATAATAAATACGATAATCTTAGTTTCGCTTTCACTAGGTAAGAGAAGGCAAGAAAACCCATGCTCTGTCGATAAATAAAATTTAACAAAAATCGGAGTTAAGATCTTTTCGCTTAGCACGACTGAACATAATTTGCGAATAACTTGTTCTTTCACCAACTTCCACTCTGAGACGAACTATTATATGTACTTAGCGAATTTCATTATTTTTTATTCTTCTATAGAAAAATGAAATTCATTCATAAAAAAATAATGCGAGATGCATTTATGGTTTCCGTTGGAACAAGACTCAATTCTCAAACACATATTCGAATATTTTCTGCTAAATTTGACAAAAATATAGGAAAATAAATTTTCTTAAGTCTTCAACTTCTGAGTATGTTAAAACTTTCACTGTTTTCATGGTAACGAGACTCAATTATTAAACATACATTGCAGAAATGTGGTGCTCGTGTTGTGTAATCCTTTTTATAACAAACTTTTGTTTTGTTTTGTTACTTTTTACAGGCTGTTCTTTTGTTCATCGTGTCCTCAGTTCTTGCAACCTTCATCTAACAAATTTCCCGACGTCATACAATGATGCAATTTTGCACAGCTGCCTAAGTTGGGTAACAATTCCATTGTTACTTTCATATATTTCTATATATTTTAAGAGCATATTTTTAATATGACTTTCTTTATTCTAAAATAAAATAAATACTAAATAATTTGTACTAAAAATTTAAAAAAATAATTGTGTTTATGCATGGCTAAAAGGAAAAGCATGGGACGCGCCAATTGAATAATTTACAAAGTGGCTGTATATGAGAGTGCGTCCCATGTTTTTCTTTTTAACATGCGTAAACTTTTTTTTTTGCTTTTATGTACAAATTGTTTAAGAACAACCTGTTTTTATTTCTTAGAAATACAACACGAGTTAACCAGCAAGAACTAGAGTGAAATATTGTTTATAATGGGTGAGGTAGAAATGGTCTATTAGTTTTCAATGTCATTCCTCTGGACAACAACAGGCGTATAAGGGAAAAAAATGGGTTTAATCAACATTTTATTGTGGAATGTATTCTATGTGATCGAAAGGTCCATATAGCTACCAAAACTATCCTTTAGCACCCCTCCCCACCGGAAAAGGAGAGAGGTTTGTGACGTCAAAGCCCAGAAGAGCTGTGATTGGCTTTCCCCTTCCTTGCCTCCTAACGGAAGAGAAGGGATACTATAGATTTTTGGTATTACTGGTATTATATGGTCTGATATCAGATGTTTGTGGTTGAGTCAAGAATGTACGATCATTGTGCTTTGACCTGACCTTTGATATCATTGTGAGATAGTGGGGGATGAGTATGTTAATGTAAATTAGTAGTGTAGATGCTTACGTTGACGTCATCAAGCGACTGAGGTTCAGTTGACATATGACGTAGAATCTGGTTTCAGATTTGAAGTCATGATTTTAAAAAAGTTGTTGTGACATAAGGGTTGCAAGTCAGAACTTGATGATTGAGGGTATGTGATTATTGAGAAGGATGCCTATGAGTGCTGCTGACTGAATCCGCACCTTTGCTATTATATTACATTTGATCGGAGAAATCTGACGGAAGTACTGTCTGCACAATTGGGCGGGCATATCAGTTGAGACTTTATATTTGAAAAACTGTTTGGTAGAAACCGTTGAGTTTGCTAGAGCAGTACTAGAGATAGAAAATACAGAAAAGTTACTTAGAAAAAAAATAACGAATTCCTTTCTATTATTTTTTCTGAAGGAGGGACGCTTATGAGTACTGCTGAGCGAACCGCCAAATTTGTTATTATATTATATTTCATCGGTAAAGTCTGACGGAAGTACTGTCTGCACCATTGGGCGGGCATATCAGGTGAAACTTTATATTTGGAAAACTGAACATTTTGGAAGAAACAGTTGAGTTGGCTAGAGCAGTGGTTAAACACCAGAAATAGAAAATACAGAAAAGTTACTTAGAAAAAAATAATAACAAATACTTTTTTATTACTTTTGCTGAAGGAGAGATGTCATATACCTTCTTCGAAGGAGAACAGATTGAAACTGAGTAGATAATGCCAGAGTTTGCCCTTTTTTGGTGGTAGTGCTATTATATGGCGTTGAGGCTGTTTGTTGATATTTGTTAGTATTGATATATGTGTTATGCACGTATGCTGAAATTTTTGTTGAATTTCGACTAAAGGGAGGAGAGAGATTTAAATTAATTTTCTGATTTTTAAAAAATTGTTATTTGTTTAAATTTATCGGCCCGCCGCGATCTTGTTGTTTGTAGACCGGCCCGCAACCTATGATAGGACCCGTCGCTCGGTGTATGTCACCGTCGCTTCGAAAGCCGGTATAAATCTCAAATCGCGAAAACTGTGGAACACATCGTAATAGATTATATTTAATGTAGTATATAGATTTTTTATTGAGGACTGATTTATTTTTGTGTGCGAATCATATTATTTTTAACGTAGAATGAGTTATTATAATGCATTCTAACATAGAATGCGAATATTATACATTCGCCGTCATCGCGAAACACACAGTTGATGTTTGTTACACATAGAAGATCCATTTCTCAACTAGTGTTGTGCTGTTATATCTTTGGATGTTTGGGATCATAACTGGCGCATGCGCAGAGTTGTTTGTTTTGCACCGAGCTGCTGAGGAGAAGGGAACCTGACGTTCGGATCGTTTATGGACACGCTATGACATTTCCAAGAATTTTAGTGTGCAGGTGTTCGTTCATTTTTCTTTGCTTGATTTCACAATGGGTAGACGCATAATTTTTGTTGTATCCCACCTACGATTTTCGGGAAGGGGGAAGAAGTTATATCGCAATTGTACTGCTGAGGAGAAGTGAACAAGTTTTTCTTGATGTATGGTCTTTGACTGACAGCGGCGCTTATTGATTGACATTTTTTGTCTTTAACATAGAGTCGACGTGAAGCAAGAGAGTAATATTCTTTGATGCTGTATTCAAGATAAAACAAGTTGTCTTGCAGTTGCGCTGTTCTGGAGAACGGAACATATTGTTGAATTTTTATACAATGCGGTCTTTTGAATTGAAGATGGTATTCACGCAGGTGTTTACAGAACCAGTTGAATCTTGTTACATACGAAGTAGGTCATGACGTGTAAAGTTATTTACTTTTAAATATTTGTGCACAGTTGTGCTGTGACTATGATAGTAGACACTAGTAAAAGTATCATGCATTTACGAAGATCGAAGTGCGGATGAAAGTGATGGACCGTTGGCGGAGAATCAAGACTTATCTCCCCGTATTTACAGCAGTGAATCTAAATCAAGTTTAGAGTTAGAAATTAATTCAGACAATGATGATGAATATTAGGTTACTAGTGCTGAGGAAACTGATAGTGCTGTGCAGGACATCGAAGTTTCATCTACCACCATGTGTTTTAATGATACTGAGAATTCATGTGGATGTGTGAATTATAGGATTAATGACAAATGTATTTTAGAAGCTAATCAAAATTGGAAACATAAAAAAAATTGTGCTTTATTGTGTACAGAGTGTTTTTTTTTAATATTTCTTATGAGTTAAATCATCATTCGTTTTTTTCTTCAGTGAAGAAATGGAAGTGAAGAAATGGAATTAAGAAGACGTACGTGGCAAGTAATTAAACATCCTAATTACTTTTTAGGAATTTACAGTACCTATATTTCGAAACACTATTGAAATTTTTGAATATTTTCTTCGCAATTTACTGTTACAGAAAGAGGAAGTTGTAAGAAATAAACTAATTGAGAAAGATATTCATGCTGATCCTTATAGCTTAAGTGTGGAAGTTAAATTTGTTGGTGATTGTATTGCAAGTGAAAATTCTTGCGGTTGTGTAAATAAGTTGACTGAAGAATATTGTGTTTTTGAAGCCATTGAAAAATGGAAATATAAAAATTGTGTATTGATGTGTACAGACTTATTATAATGTTCCTAAGCGATTAAAACATCCTGGTTGTATTCAATCAAAACGTCCAGTAAAGATTTTGAACAATCGTACATGGAGACTGATAATGGATCCTATTAACTTCCTAGGTATTTACAATGCATATCTATTAGAACATGCTAAGTTTGATAATATTGAAATGTTTGAATACAATTTACGGAAGGTACTTGAACGTAAAGTAGAACAGGTAAGAGATAAATTAATTCAGAAAGATATTGATACAAAACTAATAGTAATTAAAATTGTAATTTTATCATGAGAAGTATAATCTTTTGAACATAGCAAAATATTTAGTATATTCATCATGTATATATTTAAATTTTCCCTATAGTTTGAAAAAATTCCTTAAAAATTAGAACTTGTAAGTATAGTCATCATTCAAGCTAAACTATGTTATAATACTTTTTCCTCTAATCATTCATTTTTTTACAACCTAATAGTCATTCGAAAACCCATACAATCAGATTTTGTGTGAAAAAGAGTATATTAAAATTACTATCTGTTTCATTTTCTCCATCTGAAAGTGAAATAGCCTCTTCATTGGACAATGAAAAGTAAGAAGTTGATTGGTTTCCATCAGTAGCTGCAGGAATAGACTTATAGCAGCAGCAGGTAAGTCATTCTCAATTTATCATGTCTTCACAAAGTATATTGTGGTGTGATAAGAGTTACTCTTCAGACAGTATTGTTTGTGTGGTGCAGAAAGCAGAAGGTGCCGCCTTAGATTTGGTACATATTGAAAATAGGTCTCCTAGTCCGTCGTTAATGACTAGTTTTGTTTGTCCTATTGAATCTTCAGTGACAGTGAACAGTGGCTCCCAGAGTGAATGAAACTTTGTTTGTTTCAAAACCTGTTGAAAGTGGTTTACACAGTGCATAAAATATTACTGAATCAAACTTCGTTTACTCTGATGTTGATTTCCAGAATGAATGTTCACTACTTTGAAAAATTATTTTGAATTAAACGCACATGCTGCTGAAACTGTTTCTTGTGAAAGTGATGGAAAACCTAATATTCCCTCTTATGAGTATGGGATTAATATTATTGAACAACATTGTATTTGGAACGCCATAGACAATTTTAATTGTCTTAATATACCTCTAATTTGTGCTCGCTGTTTTCATAATATTCATAACCGTTTAGCACACGTTTGTCTCAGTTGAATGAGCTTGAATGAATTTACTTAAATGAACTTGAACGTAGTGAATTTTTAAATGATCATATTTGGAACGCAGTGCTTAAATATAGTAATTTTATGCATATATCATATATAATGCTTATTTAGCAAAACATGAAAATTGTGGTGAATTTAGAATAGTGAGATTTGCATATGGATTGCGAAACTTACTTGAACGTGAAGTGGAAGAGGTAAAGAGATAAATTAATTTCAAAAGATATACGATCCTGAAAACACTGACTTCGTTATTTGAACCACTAGTGTAGAAGATGATGGGGTGCACTTTTTTGCAATGCTTTGTTTATATTAGACCCAAATATATTTGAAACACTAAAAACTTAATTATTTTAAGAATTTCAAATTTCTCATAGAAAAATTTTCCGAGCATTACAAATGTGAAACGACTAAAGTGTAATTGATGTACGTTAAACATTATTCACCAGTGTATATCTTAGTGCAATACTGGATCTGTTATATCAAAACATTTAATAAATCATGTAAATGGTCATAAAAATTTACTGATTATTATGACATCTATAAGAAACAAGGACACTAAACTATTTCAGTGAATATGTTTTATAAGAAATGTAAAATTCCTTTCAAAGATACAGAATTTTTTCCACAACTCATTCTAACTATTATTGAACAACAATTTTCTCCAGTAAATTCTAATTTGTTCAAGAGAATTTATTATTGATATGCAAGGATTTAAAACGTCATCCCCTGTTTTTTAACGTGTTCAAATTTTTTAAAGACAAATTTTCTGAGCATTTAAATGCGAAATAATAAAAATTTCACCTGATGCTAGCTTAACATTTCATTGTACGGTTAAACGTGCATGTGAAATGGTAGAATTAGCAATAACCTATCAAAAACAGCCGAACAGTTGACAGAAGAATGGTTAACTGAAATTTTTCACGGATTATCATGGAATATTTCAAACTGTTATTGTATAACTCATATTCGAAGAATAATTGCATAACTCTGCGAAGTTGATGCAGTATTCTTTTGCAAAGGTATTCAAATAGTCCAATGGATTAAAAAAATGTTTCAACTAAAGAATGTAAAAGATGTAAATGATGAAGGTTGTCCTTCGCTCACTTCATTAAATTTTAATGTAAAGTGTTGTACCTAACATGGATCTAAGCAACTGAACGGTTGCGCAGTAAGAAACTGTATGCAACTTTAATATTGGTTAAACTTGCAGAGTTCTAAAGTTGTCGAAAATTTGCTCGAGATAAAATTGTAATCATGTTATTGTATACAGACCATAATACTATGACTTTTACGAGCATGAAATAAATTAATGAAAATTATATAAAATCTGATTTTTTGATAATAGTTTAAGAAAAAAACATTTAGGAATAAAATATATGAACTAGTTTTAAAGAACAATTGAATAATACTTTAATTTAAAAAAATAGTAAAGATGGAATATTTCTATATTAAAGGAAACGTTAAGTAAAATACTTTTGTTTAACTAATAAATAAGTTACACAAGTAAAACAACTTTTCTCTTTTCGT
>JAGDQP010000659.1:0-20442 GCA_022664845.1 Lepisma saccharinum | reverse complement strand
TATCTCAAATAAAATTTCTTTCATAAGCTTTAAGTGCAAAATAAATAACTTACAAAAATTTTGTTCAAGCAAATACTTTCTTTGAAGTAATATTAGTTTCATAAACTTTAAGTGGAAAATAAATAACTTTGCTAAAATTTTCATGGTGAAAAGGAAATAAGTTATATTAGATTTTGTTTAAGTATAGTCAGTAAAATATACTGAAAAATTAATTTTCACAGAAGTAAAACATTAAAAAGAAACAAAAACTGTTTAAGTGAAAACAAATGCTTCAGAATGAAAATAAACGAAATAAAAAATTGATTGAGTAAAAATGATAAACTTGAAAATTTTATTTTCACAAAACTAACTTTGTTTTAAAACTTTTAAGAAAGAATAGTTTGTAAATGATGAAAACTTTCTCAAAATAAAAATAAATAAGTTATAGAAAGAAAATAAGCAAACTAAAATTTTGATGGAATAGAAACTATTTAGGATTTATTAAACTTTTAATGCTAAGTTCACAAAATAAAGTTTGGTTTTCAAGTTTTAAAATTAATTTAGTAACTAAAAAATATTGTTAAATTAATTGTAATACTTAGTTGAACGGTGTTATGCATCAATTAACCAAGCGCCATTTTTCGATTTTCGAGATTTTTACATCAATGTGTAAGAGAGAATGTAAATAATGTAAAAAAATGTTTGCAACCCTACTATTTGCTTAAATGTTCGGGAAAAGCTATTCGACCAAGCGCCAAGAACTGCATCGTAATAGTAACATGAGTTGACTAAAATACAATCTAGCAGTTTCATTTTGCATCATTTGACCGGGAGACAGTATTTTGATGTTGGATTTTTGGCATCAAGTGACTAAACGACAACTTCTTATGGTTTCATTTCGCTCTATCTTTTATCTTCCTTAATGAGAAGCGGTAGTCGATTGTTGTTGTTCCCGCGTTCTCAAGTTTCCCTCGGTAGATGCCATTGTTATAGTTATTATACTCGCATTCGGGGCTCACTGTGACTTGTTAGTTTATAATGTTTTGTGAACCTGTGAAGCTGTGTAATGTTGCTTTTCACTCTGTGTAGTGTAAATGGATCCATATAAAGCACGTGCTGAACGCATAATGGCATTAGTAAAGAATAGTGTAATAGGTCTGAAATCACTCTCATGTGTGACACCTGCCACAGGATTATCACATGAACATCAATCGAATACTGATCTCACGCCTCTAAGTCCAATAAAAAGTGCTTTAAATGCTGTGGCTATTGTGCAATCCTTTTATGAAGTGAGTGAGTGTTACAAAGTCAATGGAGATTGATCTCTAAACTCGGAACAGCCAGAGAAACGCAAGGTAAACATCTCTGAAAAAAATAGTGTTACAAATGAAGATGATTTTGATCCTGTAATTTCCGAAGCTAATGAAGAAATATCAGTAAATGCCGAAAAGTGTGCTACCAGTAATGTGGAGGAAAATGAAGATGATTTTGATCCTGTAATTTCCGAAGCTAATGAAGATATATCAGAAAATGCCGAAAAGTGTGCTACCAGTAATGTGGAAGGAATGTCCAAAGGGAGGCCAAGAAGGGGGCGGAAAAGGAAGTACCCCTCACAAAACAGGCAAATTAGAAAGATGAAATGCATTAGGAATGAGACATATACAACACAAAGGGGTAGAGGAAAAGGAAAAAAGGAATTTAGACATTATATCTGTCCTTGTAAATGTTTAAGTAAATTTGATGGTGAAATCTTGTAGAATGAGTTCCGAAAGTTTTACTATACAGACTCACATGATGCTCAAACAGCCCTTATTTGTGCAATGGTGACAGAAAACGGAATAAAAAGGAAGAGAATTAAAAGTTCATCGCGGACAACAAGAAGGGTATACAAAATATGTGGAATACCAGTGTGTAAATCTTTTTTACTTCAAACATTCAGAATTTCAAGTGGAAAAGTACACCTGGCTTTGAAAAAAATTAAATCGCCACATGAGATTAAGGATCCTGATGCTGCCTGATGAGATTAATAAGCTGCCTGAAAGCAAGATACAAGAAGTAATAGATCACACTACGAAATTTCCTAAGTACAAATCCCACTACAGAAGATATGAAACAGACCCTTAATTTCTCACCCCTGAAACCACGTGTCATGTACAACTTGTATAGAGAAGAACATTTGGATCCTGTGTCATATGCATCTTATAAGAAAATATTTCTAACGAAATTCAATTTACAGAGAAAAAAGCCTAAAAATGACTCCTGCAACGTTTGCGAGTCTAGATGTTCTCATTAACAATTCAAATGGTCAAGAGGCAGAAGCTCATGAAACGAGCTTCATCTGGATATGGCGAAGGCAGCTCAAGATCTAAAAGCTTCAGATCTTATAAGGGCAAAGGATGAGGATAATCTAGAAGTACTTTGTTTTGATTTGGCGAAAACACTGCCTTTACCTAGAATTCCTACAAGCATTGTGTTCTATAAAAGGTAATTATGGTTATATAATCTCGGCATCTACAGTGTCACTTACGGCAAAGGACACTTCTATGTCTGGTTAGAAGGTGAGGCAGGGCGCGGAAGCACAGGAAATAGCATCTTGTTTGCTGAAGCACTTAACGGAAGAAGTACCTACAGCTAAAGAAGTCATTTTGTGGTCGATTTCTGCGGCGGACAAAATCGAAATATAAAGATGGTTTTAATGCTAAAAGCAATTTTAGATGTGCATCCCTCATTGCAGAAAATTACGCAGATATTTCTTATACCAGGCCATAGCTTCCTTCCAAATGACAGTGATTTTGGAGATATTGAATGCGCTCTTAAACTTCAGCAGAAACTTTATACAGCTGAGGACTACATGAATATAATGAAAATTTGCCGCAAAAGAAACCCTCTAGTTGTTCACAGAATGAAAAGTGAAGATTTGAAAAGTACTTCTTGCATCGAGAAAACCATAGTAAATCGAAAAACCAACTCTCAAAATGAGAAAATAAACTAGCTAAAGGTGAGAGAGATAGAACTTGAGAAAGACAAACCATTCAGTATCGTGTTCAAAACTCAGTTTAATGGTGAACCATTTGAAGTCAACATTAAAAAGAAAATGGCTGGTCGACCTTCACAAAAGAAAAATGAAGGAAAATTCTATGACCTCTTAGAACAACTCTGGCCAAATGGAAAGCCTATTTCTGAGAAGAAACTGAACGACATAAAGTCCTTACTGAGACTTATTCCATCTGATGTAAAAACGTTCTATCGCAAGCTTTGCTGCTACCCTGACGTCATGGATGATATTGATGGTTTTGATTCCATTCAAATAGATTTTGATATTGACAGTGAAAATGCGGGTTAAGAAGTATCCGGTAGTGTTATCAAAGCAGTATGTATTGTGAAAAACTTCAAAAGATATTGTGAACGTTGTAGAGTGTATCTTAGTATACTGTTTGCGAAATCAGAAAAAAGTGTGTTAGTATATTGTTTATGTACTAGTTAATAATAATAAATTTTAATACTCTTCAACAGTATTTATGGTGTTTCGATGACAATATTTGCAATAACACATTCCTCTGATATACATAATAAGGGAGTTATTAACATGTGGTCAGTTAATGCGAAATGTACACAGAAATGTACTTATTAAAGCATCAATTGACCAAGCGACATTTTCATACAAATTACAGAGTTATTATTTTGTACATTGTTTGAAAGTGCAAATTTTTAAAATACAGTATTTTAATAAATATAGCATTTAAAAAGTTCAGCTAGGACAAAAGACGAAATTTATATAGACATGTGTGTGTTTCCTTCAATATCTCAGAACTATGTTCTGGCGCTTGGTCAATTGATGCATAACACCGTCCAGTTGTAATTTTAGAAAAACTATATTTAAATATTGTTAGGTGTATATATTAAAAACCTAGAAATAATAATTTACATTCATTCATCATACTTACCTTCACATTTGTAAGATAATAATAATAATTAATAGAATTGAAACATGTTCTTTCGTTGTAATTTTGCGATGCAGAATTAACGTTACTAATAATTTACTTACTAAAAGAAAATGGAAAATGTTATCTATAATTTTATTTAACTTAAATAAAAAGGAAATATACAAAATATTATATTGTTCAATGATTTCATGGAATTCCATAAGTAAATTAATTTATATTTCACTTTATATTTGTTAAATATACATTAATACATCATAATTCCCTTTTTAACTT
This sequence comes from Lepisma saccharinum, assembly GCA_022664845.1. Lineage (NCBI taxonomy): Eukaryota > Metazoa > Arthropoda > Insecta > Zygentoma > Lepismatidae > Lepisma > Lepisma saccharinum. Next base: position 16,246 of record JAGDQP010000659.1, on the reverse strand, counting down.
AAGATTGAGAAGGTGTATAAAATTACATATATGCATTCAACTATTTGAAACCTGAAGATGATCCTTTATTATTAACTGATCTTTAATTTCTTCAGATTCCTTATTTACAATATATTTTAACCCTTCATTGAAGACTCTCTTCGCTTCTTCTGAATTCTCATGGCCCATACTATGATTGTTCAAATATGTCTCTTGCTCGTTCTTCCATTAAAATACTACTTATTGCACAATCTCGTAAATTTTTTTCTCGTTTCATTTTACATACATGGAATTGTTCCTGATGAAAATTGAAGACATCCATCACATAATAACGCCTCCAAAACCTTTATAGGATACCATTCTTTTATTGCCTTCCAAATACAATTACCATCTACACATCTATGAGGAAAATAACCACATGCTAAGTTAGTTGTAATACTATCATTAAATGACAAAATACCGAGACCTTCTCAAACAAGTACAGGTTGCTGTTCATCATTAGATGAAAGCACACTAACAACTTCATTCAATAACACACTATCATTTAAGAATTGTCTTCATTTCCTTCATTTGATGATTCTTCCGTGTTTACATGACTAATATCAATAGGAGAAGTAGCAGTAATAGTAGTAATAGTGGAAACAGATAAGATAAATGAATTTATCTCTTCAAAACTAGTAATGGACTTGCCATCTTCTTCTATGGTATTAACAGCTAAAACTTTCTTAATTTCCATGACTATCCTACAATAAAAAGAAACAAAATCTTAAGTCAAGAATCATTATTTTAAATGTTAAGTTACAAAAATTGGATTATCTTATTTTGAATTTTTGTTACAACTGAAACATAATAAATTATTCTTTAAACCTTTCTAACAATGATTATTTTTTTAAAAAAACGTTAAATTTTTAAAATGTTAATATTAAGTTAGAATTCTAACTTAAATCGTTATTCAAACTTTTTAAGAAAATAGTTGCTGAAGAATGTTGCACTTCGTGAAATAGACAAAAACCTTTTTGTTTGATATTCTATATTTTTAATACGCAGATCAGCTACGGAGTCATATTTTTATTTAATCAAAGAATCAATACAAGATGTTTTTTGAAATGGACAGTAAATCGAAGCGCAACAAGATATAATAATTTCCTTCTTTGAAATGAATCGACGCGCAACAAAATATAAGAAATTGTTTCTATGGAACGAGTCGACGCGTTGCAAGGTAAAACAAGTTGTATCACACCTACGCTTTTCAGGAAGAAGAAAGAAATTATATTGCACCTACGACGCTAAGGAGGAGGTAAGAAGTTGTTTTGCAGCTGAAGAAAAAATCTTTTTAAACAAAAGATTGGCCTTATGTTTGGTAGAGGAGTTAACAAAGAAGCTTGCAGGTTCACGCGAAGCATGATTTTTTTAGGGATGCAGGTGTTCGGTGGAAAGTAGGTCGTAACGTGGACTGTGCTAAAACCTTGTATTTACTCTGTCTTTCACATTGTCTTCAATGATCTTTAGAACAAGTTTAATCTAATTAGAACAAGTTCTGACTTGAAAACTTAGAGTATTACTGTTCAGTTGGGTCAGTAGTAAAAAGTAAACGAATTCACTTATCAAGCCACATGCACTTCTTTGAAGATCCAAATGGTGAGGAAAATATGATGGAAAATGAATGTTCATCTCCACATTTTTCTAGTACTGCCTCGTTGTCAAGTTTAGAAGTGATATGTGTATCAAATAAAAATCATGATGATGATTATTCAATTATAAATTTAGAGGAAGCTGTGGAAAACAATGAAACACCATGTTCGGCTATATCGCATAGTGAATCTGCGCTCAATGTTGAACTGGATTTAATTTCAGACATTGAAGAAGAGATTTGTGATATTAGTGAGGAGGAAAGTAAAGATATTATTGAATCTACATACACTCCACTCTGTCGTCCTCGATCTGTAAAAGGAATTGTATATTCTTGTTTATGTGTCAATAATATTATTCCTGAACAGTGTATTTACGAAGCCATTGAAAATTGAGAAAACAAAGTTTCCTTTGATTTGTGGAAGCTGTTTTTATAAAGTTCCTAATCAAAACCCACATGACTGTGTCATTCGGTCTGTAGCTGAAGAAAAGTAATTGACGATGCGTATATGAAGAGTGTTGATGGGTTCTATTACCATGTTAGAAATGTATAATATTTATTTACTAAAACATAAAAATTATGATAATTTCGACATTTTTAAATATACCTTACATGCCTTACTTATAGTTAAACTGGAGGATGTCAGAGAGAAACTAATTGCGAAAGATATTAATGCTTAAGCTGATAGCGAATAATTGTAAACATTTAAAACTGTATACTTCTTTGAAGAAATTTGAAGTTGCTGAAAAAAGTAAAATGCATCTTTGCTTGATTGTGCGAAAGAATAAAACCGTGTAACGTTTCAAAATTTGTTTCTATGTATAAACTTGAAGTTGTTAAAAATACTTTCTATGTATATTTTTTCATACATAAAAGATTTGTATATCCTTTGAGATTGAAATAAAAAGAAAGTGAATATCAAAAAATCCTACTCTTTCCTGAATTGAAAAAATAAACATTATTACTGGAATTCTTGAAATCATATAGAATATATAATATAAATAATGAACCTCTTCTATTAAATTTTAAATGTAATAATTTTTATATTGAAAGTTTTAAGAACCTTTTCTATAATTATTTGTAATAAAAATAAAGTAAGGTGATCTATAAATCCAAATCAAGAAATTACTTTCAAAACTGCTATTCACATTCTACTCAGAAAAAATATATTCATTGATATAATTTTAAATAACTTTGAGAACTGTTGTACATACTCTACCTAGAGAAAATATGGATACTGCACATAGATAGTACTATGAGGTAAAATTTTAAGAGATAATTATATTTTCATAAATACACTTTTATATTCCTAAATTTTGAAGTTAGCGCGTTCCTATAAGTTTTCGTGATCATAAAAAGCGAAGAGGTTTTATTTTATATAAGATCAGATCACTACTATAAAAATAATATCCGACTTTGATTCTATTCTTTGAGAAATATTTTTTCTCTTTTATTTACCTAGCTTCAAATAGAACGGATTCTTATAGAAATCATCAACTTATCAAAATTTTTTAATATATTCTTAAACATAATTTCTGCTTTTTTACTATTTTAGTATTAAGCAAAAATAATTAATAATAATTGTGTATGAGTAAGATATTTGTTCATAAAAGAAAGTAAATTAATGATAGTATAGATACCACACGTTCCGTAATATTACGTCATATGGTTTATACTAGATAAAGTCCCGCAGTCTTGCATGTCAGACCGCATCGTGCGCTGAAAAGTATAGAGTCAAACTCAATATACCAACTTGTAACAGTATTCCTTATCCTCCTTGATAAGTAAAAGTTGAAATCATAATCTCCTACTATTATGTTACACCTAACATTTTTTTCTCAAAACATTCCAAGTTCTAAAAAGCGAGATTTAACAAACTTGCTGTTGCCATAAAGTCTCTGTTCATAAATTATATTTACTTTCAATTAACCTGACTAAATCCTTCCTATTATTAGTGTATGCTGTTAGAGGAAAATTCGATTTTACTATTTTTAATTAACCTTGTAGCCTGTGAAATGAATTCTTTTCTCTATATGTATCAGTCTGTTTTTCTGATTTATTTTCTTAGTGCAACCTAGCTGGTTATCATCCAGCCAGTCCTTATACAAATGTTATACGCTGTAGATTTCCATAAGTAAAAATAACATTGTGCACAAATTTTAGTAAAATCTCTGAAGTATAATATTTATATTCACTCGATCTTAAATAAATGTGTGTAAATGTTCAGCACTGAATGCACAAACAACTTTTAAATATAAGTCATTTAAAAACAAAGAATAATGAAGAAAGACAAAGTACTGAATAAACTTGTCCACAAGAGAAAAGGAAATAAAATAAAATCCATACTATGAGAAAGATTGAACTGGATAATCACATGATGAGACGAGAAATTTACTATACTGTATTCCTATAGACGAGGTTAAAATGTAATTTTAGTATTTTAAATTTCATTCAAACAAGAAATCTTTTTCACAAGCTAGATTGATAAACATAGTAGTATATCCATAGAGGTGAAAAGAAAGAAAGCACCACGAAGAATAAGAGAAAGACTGAATATGATCGTGCTAATACAAAATTGAAAAAAAATTAATATTTTCAATACAGTAAACGTTTTAAAATACAAACTATTAGAAAACTGAAATTGAATGTTCCATTTTAAAGAAATATAAAATGATTAATACAACTCTTATAGAAATCAATACATGATTTGCATTCAAAAATAACATTAATGATGTACATCATCAAGCCTACCTCTCTCATATGAAAAATACTCTTTGGCCTCTGTCAAACAGTTCAATTACGTTCAAATTATTGAAGACTTACATCTTCTTCTGTTCTTTAAATTTGTGCTTTACAATAATCGTAAAATTTTAAGTCCAAGCAGAAAATTATACATGAAACCGTATGTATTGAACTCAGACGGTTGCAGTTAAAGTTATTTAAATGCCTACAGCAGCTGTATAATATATGACGTCTTACGTTTAATCCCTTACTTAACAAAGTAATATTCGTCAGCGATTGTAATGTATTAGTGATCAGTTACAGCTTTAGCTGATTAAAATATGATCAATAAACAAGAATATTTCGCTAGGAGATATTTATATCAGTAATAGGTTAAATACAAATGTCAATTACTATATCTAGAAAAGAAAATGTAAGTCCTTAGAACAATGCACAACGTTTTCACTCTTTCAATTGGTAGTGAAAAAATCATATTCTTCCAAGTGTACAAAGTGTAGTATATCTCCTCATCATTTATATGGGAGTATACATTAATAAAATGTTTTTTCTGAAACTTGTTAATATTTCTCACACAAATAACCTTTACATAATAATATTTAAACTAAAAACAAACGCGCAGACAACCTGCCATTGCCTTATTGATACCAACGAAAGGCATATGGAACTGTTAGCAGCAACAGTGGCAGAGGTGAACGCATAGAGATTCGTTAAGCAGTTAAGGGTGACAGAGGTGAAGCAGATTAGGAATTCGCTAGCAATGACTGCGATCAGTGTTGTCTTCAACAAAACAAAAAGTCGCTAGAACGCGCTAAATGAAATTTTGAAAGCCGCCAAATATTGCGCTAAAGAAATCATATGCGGAAAAATAGTTCGTTCTCTCCTTATAGGCTATCAAATGCGGGCAAAAGAGAAAAGTGTTCACTTTTTATGTTTATACTCTGGAAGAAGGAAAAACTATGATATTGTCTTCCTAGAGACAACGTCGAAATATATTTTTACTAATTTGAATTTGGTTCAAATAAAACTTCTCGTGTAAGAGCTAAAGGAATAATCATATCGGCAGAACAAAAAGGGATCCACTACCAAATATCTTTGAAGGAATTTAACAATTTCAATTCATAAACTTGACCAAGACAAACTTTTTGAAAACGGAAACTTGAATATTACAGTTCTGAGCAAGTAATACAAAGTTTACATGCAAAAAATATAAGTCAGCTAAGTTGTTATCATGTCATTGGCTATATGAAAAATATACTCAGCAAAAGTTCTCTAAAAGTAAAACTAATATATGAACCCCTCCATAAGTTTAGTCTAAAAAATATTGGTTTTCATAACTAAAAGACAAGTTTCTATTCTCCTGAAATCTAGGTAGTGATACAATTACTTTAAAATATTATAAGGAATAAGATTTCACAAAAGTACTACATTCATTTTGTCTTGAACTTCAAATTTCAATATAATTTTAAGTGTTTTAGGCACATTTCACTTTCACCTTCAATCAAACTCAAAACCCCTGCTGGTAAAGCATTTCTAATATGTCTCTCATCCAATCAGATACAAGTTCAAAGCTTGTTAATTCGAGAAAATGTACTGAAAATCTGTCAGTGTCATAAGGTTGTATCTTTTATGTGACGATATGTAATACTGACCATGCCAGGAGCAGTATTTTTTGTGTTATTATCCCTGTTATGTCCTCAACGATGATCGGTGTTGTGAGGTGATGATTTTCCTTGAGTTGGTACTGGTCATTGGGTTGCAATTCTGGAGATGTGATGTTCAGGGGATGAATTGGATGGTTCTGTGCTACTATGCTGTTGGTCGGTCTGAAGGTTTCCTTTAGATTTCTGCAAATGCGTTGGCTTTATCATGATCAGAATATAATAGATGGTCGTCTCGAAATAGTGGATAACTAGTTGTGGTTCTTTTTCCAGTAAGCTGATTAAATCTCTTCCAGTATTTAGTAGGATGTGCAGTATCTCTGAGTTGATTACACGTCACTCATTGTCGCAGTTCGTAGACGTTTAGATAATTTTATACTGTTCTTTGCAGTTGGCGATGAAGTTGAATGGAAGGTGGATTTTCTGTTTGGATGTATTCACGGTATTATTAACGAGAGGGAGGAATTTTGCACAGGTAGGCTTAACTGTATGAAATCACAATATTTTATTAAATCATGTATTTAAAACGTTCTTTCAATAATGAGTTCTTGAAATATATTTAGAGATATATTCTCAATTTATCACGCACATTTTATCATACTTTTAATTTATGATTACAACTTCAAATCGTATGATTTACTGAGCTTTGGTACAGAGATTTAATTGAATTAAGAAAGATTCTGAAATATATAAGAATAATATTCTACGAATATTCTGTAAATATTGCATTGCAAATAACTTTAAACAGCCTACTCCTTACTAACTATAGATGAGTTGCTTCTAACTAATTTCTAATGGTCTAAGCTATATGACTCAACACGAAAGTATACTGAACATCATAACAATAACTGCTGCCTTAAAGTCTATTTCCTCAAAATAAAACCGGGTTATTATTGGTTTTTATTTGCTGAAATCCTTAATCGTATATGAGATGATTTAAGCAGTAATTCTTTTACACACTACACAGAAAATTTAGTCACCTTACTTTTGATAGAAGAATATTTCAATTCCAACAAAATGCCAAGTACTGCCAACGTTGATTGAGAAATTAAGTGTAGGAATTTTTTCTAAAATTATTTGCTTTCACTATTTTCAAGTTCAGGGGAAAAGTAAATATGTTTGAAGAAGAAATAATGATTCTGTATTTACCTTAAATAAAATAAAATCTTATAGCATATTTTTATTAGTACAGTAAATAATTTCACTCTAAAACTGTCGTGAAAGACTGCAAAATGCGAAGCGCATCACGTGAGTTATTGTATATCAATTTTAAGTGCTACTCTTAACTATTATTTTTATAACAGTTTAGCGAAAAGTAACTGGTGTTTATAACAGTGATTTCTAACATTGATATGGACCAACCTCAGATACCTACTTACGGACTTTGTCATTTAGAGTAAAAAATACGAAGTAAAAACTCACAAAAGTGTTTTCTAGAAAATCTGTTTACAATGTGTTTCAAAGTGTGTACAATAACATATTAGATTATGGTGGGATAAAATTTTTACTCCCTCAACTTCTGGACTCAAAATTTCAGGGAAATGGGACTTAGAAAAACAATCAGTAATATTCTCAAAAAAGCTTCCTACAAAATATGTTTAAAATATATTTCTAAGCATACTGATCGAATATAGTAAGAAGATTGTTTCAACATTATACTTTTATAATATTCTCTCAATGTTTTCCGATATCATTTCATACACATTCACAAAAAATATTGGGGTACAAAAATTAGAAAAAAGAACTCTCCCTTACACATGCCCATGTACTATAGGTATGGAGGTAAAAATGTTTGAGTTTGCGATTGTCACAAAAATATTAAGTTTAACGTCGTGTTTATGAGCTGAACTTACGCCGACTTGCTTTAAACCAACATCAGAGTTTAAACCAACAAAAAATGTTTGCGTTACCGGTTAATATTTGCTAAGCTGCCGGCGGTCGGCCTTTCTTGAACAATTAGCAAGTGATGGTAAGCGCTAGGCAAATTGTTGGCGACACGTGTTTGAGTTGGGTAACTGTTACTTGTGGATCTCTAGGTGTGATTATACTAAAATTATTATAATTATTACTATTATTACTATTATTATTATTACTTAGGATATATGTTCTATATCTTTATTGTTTTTATTCTTATTCCATATTATTCTGCTAGGAAATCAGCGTTCAAACAGCAAATCAAAGCTGATGACCCGTCTAGAAGATGGATGTTTTATATTATTGTGCATATGAAACCAACTTTCAACTGGCAATTTCCATAAGGAAACTACATGTTACCCCCTTCCTGTACACTGCAGATGCGAATACAACAAAAATGTAGGCGTCGAGCACGTTTGTGATAAGTGGCAACTAATATTTTTAATATCGTTCCGGTCTAAGTCAAAGTTGCCTAAAAGCCATAAATAAATTCGAGTATATAGTTTCTTTCTTAGCTTCACAAAAGGGCATCAAAATATATAGCTATTCCCTTTGAGCACGCCATAAACGACGCACTCTTCACATTTTCTTGACCTATGGTACAAACAGATGTAATAATCAGTCCTACGTATTAATCCCAAGGTATCCAACAATATCAAGAACACACTTGTACAAGAGGCTTATTGTACCTCACAGTGCCAGGCATAAATGCGCTTCAATAAATTCTCCAGTGCTTTGGCCGGGATTTCAAGCAGGGTCGCGTCATTTCTAGTCATATTATTTCACCATGGTAGGTGAAGTACAACCAATGTACAAGAAGCATACAAAGCAATTAAAAGTGTATATTCCAGCAAAAAGTTAAAACAAAATATATTCCACACTTCAAATATTTGTTCTCTTATGCTTGGGTTCAATTCTAGGTTGTATCATATAAGATTTCTTATGGACAAATATTATGTGCTTTTCCTCTTTCTTCATTCCGATACTAATACATATTGTGAAAAATTGTAATCATTTTAAAGAATCCCAACGGTCTGAGCCTAAGTTACGAGAAGGCCATAAATAATATTTTACTAACAAGTCATAATTCCACTTTATACTATCTTACCCCTTCTCGGCCTGAGTCTAAGATGCCTAAAGGCCATAAATGAATAATATTAATGTAGCAAGCTATAATTAAACTTTTTATTGGCCTACCCCGATCTACGCCTGAGTGTAACATGTCTAAAGCTCATAAAAAAGTTTTATTTACCTACCGCAATCTTGGCCTAACATACATAAAGGCCATAAATAAATATTATTTTGCTATCAAGTCATAATTCAACTTTTGATTGACCTACCCCGATCTCGGCCTGAGCCTGAAATACCAAAAGGCCATAAATAAATAATATTTCATCAGCAAATTATGATTCATTTTTTACTGGTTCTATTTTTTTAACTGAACCGTGCAATGTTTAGTTTACAAATCCAGCACCATATTTAAAAATCGGATATTATTTACGAAATAGACAAAAATCAGTTCCCAGTACAATTGTCAAATTTGATTTCTAGTCAAGAAAATAATAAAAACCGCCATGAATGTAAAATATAAGTAAATTTAAAATTCAAAGATATTTGAATTTAAAGAAATTCACCTAATTTTACGGTTGATCATTCTAGCTGGCAACTTCCAATGAGTCGAACAATTATAATTATCTGAAAGTAGAAAATTGTGGAGTTAGTATCTAGATACAGGTCTCATTTCAAAGTAATATAAAATCGTTGTTTATATTTTACTAGAAGCTTCAATAAAATAAGCAGGAATTCTGCGCGTTTTTTCAGTTTTGGAGGTGCCTATCATAATTTGATAATTGTATATAACGAAGTCTTGTAGTACTGGAACTGATTAATATTTTGAAAATCAAACTGATCAGCTGAAAAATTTCATTGTCTTGAAAGAAGCAAGCATTAAAATGAATTGACAAAGTGGGAATAAAAAGTGTACAAGAAGTATATCAATCAATTTCCAACTAAAAAATATTGTCTTTCCAGGGATCTCTGCTGAAATTTTCAATTGCAGGAATATAAGATTCACAATCCAATAAAAACAATATTTATCTTTCACGGTAATCCAACTCAAAATTTCTTAGTTTCGCTCCAATCAAATTTCAAAATTTTTGTACCACAACTCATTCCAAGTTAAAAATACATAGCTCATTAAAACTATTTTTAATTCTAAGTAGCGTAAATTACAAACTATTCATGTTAATTTTTCTATAGAATCTTAGATCAACTAATACGAGGCACTGCTAAACTACAATTGATTCACCTAGACCTTCAGGTCAAAATCTGCCTTGCTGTAGAACATCAATGATTACTATATTATTCAAATAATTTAGCAAGCATTCCCCCAGTCTATTATAACAAGCTGTAGACAGCAAAGTTCAATTGCTATCCATCAGTGAAAACTATTAGTCTACTGTATTTTTAATTGTAGCAAGCCAATATAGTTTCGTAGTAAAGTAATCGTTTCACATTATGGAGGGCCTTAGAAATTAATGTGATTTAAAGAGATAAAAACTATATTTTTTTCAATTCTTCCGTTGCCTTAGCGTGTCAAATTAGACAGTCCTAAGTTTAATTCACGACGTTGACATAAAATTTTACTCAAGATTTTCACAAAACACAATCTAAATTATCATAAAATTACTCAAATTCCTTCCCCCTACTCTATTCAGGCTTCAGTTCTATAATCAAAATGCAAAATTCCATTGACTCAAATGTGCAAGATTAGAATCCTCCAGTCGATCATTTTCGATAAACATAAGCGAAATAATTTGTAAGACATTAAAGTTATAATAAAAATGAAATCCCGGATTTTTTACTGCGGTATCTATGTTTATACTAAAATGTGATTCGCACTAACTAAAATGTGATACGGAGGCCATCATATAGAATATTTTCTTCAAGATCTACTAAAATAAAACTTAAAATAAAGTACTTACTTTTACTCAGATGTCAATAATCTTGTAACACGAGGTCCAAGTTATAGATATACTGCAGAACAGAAATCAATACTTCTCAAACAGAAAGCAGGTCAAGCAGTAAAGCCATACGCTCAATTCAAACTATTTATATAATTGCAACTTCTTCTAGAACTTTCGTTGGCGCCGCTCAACGAAAAATTAAAGGTCTTCCCAAAGCATTCTAATCTCATTATGCTTTAAAAGGTTTCTGGGAAGAACAGTATGTCTCCTGGTGGTCTTAAATTCGTACCGACATCAGAAATCCTGATACAGAAGAAAAAGAAAGACACAGTTACATTTCAAAAGACATTTCTATCACCATGTAAACAAGACCAAATTATCCGCTTCGTATAATGTATAATATATGCTAAAAAATGTGGCTTTGTCAAAAAGATTTACAGCTGTTTCTCTTTTAGCGACCACCGTCAAAAACCAATTAGACAGTATGCATTTTCTAGAGTAAGTATTTATTCTTCTAACGGATCTTTCCATTATCCTATTTTCCTTCTCCGAAAAAAGGTTTCTTTTATAAATAATTAATCATAAATTTTCCGCTTTCTCTTGTTAAACTCCTAAACAAGAGAAATTCGAAAGTATCTTATTTGCGAATAATGCCGACTTAACAGCGACATCAATCATCTCTTCTCAGAACAAACCTCTGCTTAATTGCATAACAGTATTCAACACAAGTGCATCTCGAAGCGAATTGTTTCAATGAAAAGGGCACCATCTCACTTCAAAAGAAAACCGTCCTTTCTTGTCGCCAACATATTTATTGTACATCAGTAAAAAGGAATTGAGTACAAAAAAGATTTTAACAATGGTTCTTTGACTGGTGCTGTAATCTATAAACAGCTTCTTCACAAAAAAATTTCCAGAAGTTACCCGAGTACTTAGGTATAACACAACGAAAATTTCAATTGTCAAAAAAATAACGTACAACAATTTTAGCCAATTACGATGTCTCAACCCCCAGCTAAAGAAAGCGTTTCCATTGGTTAGTGTAGTATAAAGCAGGCACAGAAAGATTTCTTTTCTATCCAGTATCAGTCGGACAAAAGCAGACCAGAGTGTCTCTCCGTTGTTCAAGCAATGACAACTTAAGTATGCATAGCATAACTGTGTTTACCTTAAATGATGAATTCCACATTATTCCTTAATAAAAATGATTGCCTGGTACACTGAAAAAATTAACAGATTTAAAAAAATGAAATGTAATCTATTACGACATGTTCCACAGTTTTCGCGATCGGTGCTCTATACCGGGTTTCGCAGCAACAGCGACGTACACCGAGCGACAACATGGCGGTTATAAAATCTTCGCTTTATTCAATAATGAATCCAATTATTATCGTTTCATAAAAATATCAATCAAACCTGAACTTCAACTTCAACCAACATTCCCGAATAGCCATTGGTTAAGTCTGCAAAACAATTTCCAATACACTTACGTTAACAGGCAAGGGAGGGGAGAGCTAACTACAACCACACAAATCCACTTACTATGGTCAAAACCAATTTCAAAGTGGTATCCCTAAAACTAACACCTTTACTACTAAACTGGTTTCATAATGAGGACAGAAAATAGTTTATCATATGCGTATATTATCTTAGTGAGTCAGCTTGTTTTTAAGTGAAGTCGGATTTACTGTATACAGGATAAGAGATTACCTGATGATGCGAATGTACTATGCCACTTTTAGTTTATCACATGTGTACATTTTCTTAGTACGCCAGCTTGTTTTTGACTGAAGTTGGCTTTACTTTATAAAATATAAGAGATTGGCTGGCGATGTGAATGAACTATGTTTTGATATGTAACTTTCTTGTTTGTACAATAATCTTGGTAAAAGGAAAACTACAGGTCACACTTGAATCTCTGATGTGAATTCATAGATTAGGAGACTTATAAAGGTCAATTTGGTGATTAGTAAATTGTATTTCTATCTATATGAAAGATTATTTTACACTTTTCAAAGGATTTAGAGTTTTTTTCCTTGTTGATATTGCTTGACTATGTGTACATAAATGAGATATAGTGTTCAATTTGCTCATGAGTAAATAATGTAGGTGTTATCCACAAGACACATTTGGAAAAGATCTGAGTTCTTTTCCTTGTTGATATTCCTCGACTATGTGTAGATAAAATGAGGAAATGTTGATCATTCTATTTATGTGAATGTCAGATGTGATATCTTAGCATACATGGAGATAAAATTCACCTCGCTAATGAGTAAAATGTTTTGCATTCAATCTTTGTACCATGCTTATATGCTTGATTTTTAGGCTTTCCTATGGAGCAAGCATAGTATGTAGATAAGAGATTGGAATATAAGGCAAAGGATTTGAATATATTCCCATTCTTTGCTCTGGAACATAGAATGTTGAAATTTTATAGGGTGGGTGCCAGCAGGATGTGAAATAATGATCCTCTTAGTTAATGAAGTTGGAACATGTTGATGTATTTTGCATTCTTTTCATTACTTCAGATTAGTTCGTGGTGTCCCTAAATCTTAATAGGTTAATTTAACTCACTTACGCACGTTATTGAATGTTGAAATTTTGTAGAGTGAATGTAAAGAAGATGTGAACTAATGATCCTTGGTTAGTATTCCACCAAAAGTAATAGATTCTTTAACACACGTATACCCCTCTTTATTCAGAGATGAAAACAGCTCACTTTTGGTAACCCGATAACCAGGTTTAAAACTTGAACTAAATAACCATATTTATCTGATGTGTCAGGAGAAATCTCTGTGAAAATGATCCTCCTCCTAAGAGCTGATCATCCCAATCGAGTCAAGTTTCGGACTGAGTCATCTAATTTGAATTTTATTTATGACCTTTAGGCAGCGAGATAGGGGAAGGGGAAGGAATAGATCAGCCACGGTCTGTGTTAAAGGTGCCATCTTTAGTCATTTGCCTGATGTGACTGAGGAAAAACCTCAGTGAAAATAATCGACCTTTTGAGGCTCAATCGTTTGATTTGGCTCAAGTTTCGGACCGGATCATCTAATTTGAATTTTAGTTATGGTCTTTAGGGAGTGACATAGAGGGAAAGGAAAGGATTTGATTATTCAGGATCTGCGTTGAAGGTGTCATCTTTAGTCATGTGCTTGATGTATAGCGAGCATGCACGAACTTCATTTCATAGTTGAGAAATGGTCTGGTGGAACTGAGGGAAATTGAGTAAAATCTCAGTAAGGATAATCAGGTATAGAATACAAACCATTAGGTAACTTTGGCTCAGGCTGAGTCTCATTTGGGTCAAGTTTCGGACTGGGCCAGATAATTTGAATTTTACTTATGGCCTTTAGGCAGCCTAACGGGTTAGAAACTAAGCTATTGGGGTACAAGATATTGAAGTGATTTTTGTGTAGACAAATTAAACTTTGGGTATGATGTGTTATTAGCTTGGGAATGGCTTGATGAAACTGGGGGAAACTCGGGAAAATCTGCGCAGGATAATGAAATGTAGAATATAAACCATAAGGTATGTATTCACACTTACGGATTTTGTCGGGGAGGCAGCTGTGGGAGAAAAAAATTATTAGTATTTATTCACACTTACAGATTTTGTCCAAGAGGCAGCCCTAGGAGAAAAACAGTCAGACTGATAGAAAGTAGAGAGCCAGACAGACAGATCAGAAAAGGAGAGAGAAACACACATATATACACAGAGCCATAGTAACGCAGACGTTTGTTAAAATACAGGCAGACAAACAGACTGAGAGGTAGAGAGACAGACAGTCAGAAAGACAGACAAACCATGTCATATTCTATGTAAATATTCCTTGGACCTTAACATATTTCGGATTCTATCATAGAAAAATCACCTAAAACGTATTTTTCCTTAATATCACTTGTATCCCTTAGCTTCAAAGACCCATGGATTTATTTAACTTTAAAAACTTAGAATAGTTCAAGCGTGGTAATGTTTTAAGTGACAAGAGACTCGACTGTAGTATTCCTATAAACTCTGTACCTTTCTCTTATCCGTAATATGAAAGGATTGATGAAAAAACAGTCGTGAAGGTTTTTTTAAAAAGCGACAGAAGAAGAAAGAGATAGATATAGATTTAGAAAAGCTATCATTTTATACACACATTAAATTTAAAAAAAAATCTGAACAGTGATTTAAGCAAACTTGAATTTCCACTTGTCTCTGTTGAACGAAGTAGTTCGGAGGGCACTTTATTTAAAACTATAGCACCTGTCTTCAAATGGCCAACTTATTTTTTTAAAACTATAGATTCCTTTCTTAAAAGCGTACTTTAGTAAAAAGAACTGTAGTTCCCGTCCTTAAAAGGCACTTTACTATAAAAACTGTAGGTCTCCTCCTTAAAAAGCGAACTTTACTAAAAAGTGTAGGTCCCCTCCTTAGAAGCGTACTTTACTAAATGTATTCGTCGGGTTCATAAAAACACACATTTGATTTTATATCTCCTAAAAATAAAATGTTAGCGGAAATCCACTTGATACCCCAGGAAAATAAATTCTTGGTAAAAAAAAGCCTGACCCTCCAAAGATGATCACATACACTATAAAAATATTAACTTTACAGAAGGAAAGCTAAAACTTGATAGAAAACCTGATGCACCTCTGTGTGAAGTTTTTCTATAAGAAAACAGTAAGACTTCCAGAAATAACACAATACCTCGTAGTTCACTGGTGAGTGCGAGAACTTGAACCGTCTAAGATAGCGTCGATCTTACACGAAAGGCGGTTGAATAACTTTACAATGTAATTTGAAAGAGTCTTTCAGTGTAGTTTTACTATAAGAAAGCAGTAAAATACATGATTATCTTGAATAGAGAGAAAGACATATACATAGTCAAAGACCTGTAGACTATATTGTGAAACTAATATTATTATAAAAAGTGGGAAAACGAATCTAACGTAATCACCACATCATGGAGAAATGCCTGTATGTAAGGTAAATCTACCGAAGTAGTATCCATGAATCGTTGAAAGGTGAGTTTGGATGATGATAAACCAAATGGCAAACGTTTGATTTTGTATAATCCCCGCGGTGTATTTAAAATAAGTAACTTGAGAATCTTCATTTAATTGCAATTGCAAATAAGTTTCGATAAATCAACCACGACAAATATGCATACACGTTGCAATTTGCATAATATACAATCTAATGTGGGAAGAGGATGTGACATAAGTAGGTACACAACAGCCACGTACACCACATTTGCATATTTTAATTATTAAACACTTGGTTAATGTTTGAATTCTATAGACGCCACGCAAACGTACACCGTGGATTGTCAGGTGGCTATTTGAGACACTCCCTCTTGAATGAAACT